>CANXYC011146910.1:0-19118 GCA_948193065.1 Aleurites moluccanus | reverse complement strand
TATATATATATATATATATATATATATATATATATATATATATATATATATATTTTCTCTTAGATATTAATATTAGAGTCGGTCAAATATATTTTTTTTTTTCTATCTATATTTATTATAATGCAATTAGTATTTTATTATCAATTTTTAGAATAAATATTTTAAAAAGTAAATATTTAGATTAATAAATTTAAATATAAAATAAATAAATTAAAAATAAAATTTTTGATAATTTAATATATTAATTATTATAATAAAATATAATTTTATTAATATTTTTTTTTCATTCAGTTTAATTTTTTATATTAATTTAATTATATTCATCTATATAATTATTTTATAATTATATTTTATCTAAAATAATTACTATTAATTAATATTTTTAAGGTATTTTTTAGAAAAATTATTTTATTATTTAATGATAAAATAAAGTATCTAAAGTAATTACATAAATAATAATTATTTAAAGAAAAAAAAAAGCTATCCTAAAACTATGCATCATGGATGAGGTAGTTGGGAATCTCATGATGTTAAAATAGTGATGCAAGTTGTTCTGCCTATCTTATCATAAAATAGTATAATACTTTATTTAGAAAATGTGACATGAGGCAGAACTAGTCATCGAGGATAATGACTCATTTTTGTTCTATAATTAATTATGTAAAAATGTTTAAATACAAAATCATATAATTTTATTTTATTTTATAAACAAAATAAATAATTTTACTTTTTCTAGCAAAAATAAAATTTTTAAATAATATTTATTATGTTCTTCTTTTCAGTTTATTATAAAAATTTAATAGACTTAGATTTACAATGAATAATATTTATCTTATTTTTAATTTAATTATACTTAATAAATTAATTATTTAATAAATAAAATATTAAATGAAAATACTCTTGTATTTATATAAAATAATTAAAAACTCATCTATGTATTTTATATTATATGCTTGCCAAAAAAAAAAAAAATCTAGCTCGACAATGGCTTTTGTTTTTATAAAATGCAAGTGGAAATTATATAAAGTAGATTACTAATTTTTATGGCTATTCAAATCTCACTCACACATTCACATCGTTCTCGTTGAATTTGTGTTGAAGCTCTTATGAAATTGTTATTATAATAAACATTTATTATTTTTTAATACACATATATTAAGTTTCTATAGTATTAATTAGTTTTGATATGAGAATGAATTAATATCTCTAGTTTATTAATTTAACTATGTAAGTTTATACTATAACTAGTATAATTTTATCATACTCAATATATAAATTAATAGGAAATAAGTGTTGATTGACTTGATCATAAAAGTCTTTAATTGGGAAATTTAATGGATAGGGAAATGGCTATATATATATTTCTTTTATACTCCAATTGAATAAACAATGATAAAAGGTAATTGAACATCAATTGTTATGCAACTTGATCTGATCGTGGTTATTTATTTATTATTCAAACTATTTTTTTAGTAGGAAAAGGAAAAAAATATATATATTAATTTATTATTCAAATTATATAGGTACTTAGCAGGTGCTTGGTGAAAATTTTTAATACAATAATAATTTTTTAATTTTCAATGGATGTATCATACTCGTTTAATTACTAATAACTGTTAGTCAATAAGTACTCAAATACCAACTGTTTAGAAAAATTATAATTTAATTTTTTTTTTGAAAAATATCATACTTAATTAAATAAAAAAATTAAATTATTATTTTAAAAATAATATTTAAATAAAAAATAAATATTTATATTTAATAATTAATAAATATATTAATAACTAACAACTAATAATAAATTTATCAAATATTTACAATAATTAAATTATTAAATAACAGCTAACAACTATCAATAATTAATTATTAATTAATAATTATCATATCAATTAATAATTATTATCAACCCTTAAATCAAACAGATTTACCATTAATTAACTTGTTCGTGCTATTTTTCATTCTATTAACACTTTACAATTTGTCTATTTGTTAGGGAACAATTACATCAACACTGATTAACTGCATTGTTCCAAATTGACCCGATCCAACCCGCGAAATGATCTGGCGGATTCTCAATAATAGATCAGGCGAGCTTCGTACGAAAAAGTAGAGTCCACGACCACGACAAGGCAGCCCACTCTAAACCCAAAGCCTATTGTACAGTAGTCCCATGAAACTGATATGATCTAAGCCTTAGACCAGTTAGCCAAAGTCCAATTTTGTAGCTGACGTTCTTAAACATGCAGATCTCCACCGTTGATACATGAGGGTGAGTTTCATTACTTTCATCTTATATGGACGGTTGAGATTTAGCTGTTCCATATTGTAATTCCAGACAATAGCAACCCAACCAACAGTCCTCATCTCTCTCCAAACTGGAAAAACGCAGTGAGAGAAGAAGAACGATCGAAAAAGTAAAAGAGTAGTGATTCAGAGATTCACCGGGAGAAAGACTGGCAATGTTCCTGCGGGTGATCGGACGGCCGTTGATGGCCAAAGTGAAGCAGACGACGGGGATCGTGGGTTTAGATGTGGTTCCCAACGCGAGGGAAGTATTGATCAATCTGTACACCAAAACCCTAAAGGAGATTAAGGCTGTGCCTGAGGATGAAGGGTACCGAAAGGCGGTGGAGAGTTTCACGAGGCATAGGCTGAAGGTATGCCAAGCAGAAGAGGACTGGGAAATGATCGAGAAAAAACTCGGGTGCGGCCAGGTCGAGGAGCTCATCGACGAGGCCCAAGACGAGCTCAAGCTCATTGAGAAAATGATCGGTCAGTGCATCTTATACTGTGATTCTGCTTATTCATTTGTTATTGATTCTAAATTGTGTTTTTGCTTTGCTGATAGAGGAAATGCCTACAAAAAAAACTCTTGGTGGTTTGAAAAGTTGAAATGATTAATATTAGTGAGATTGAAATGATTAATATTAGTGAGATTGAATTTATGAATGTCCCGTTGAAATTGCCATTTGCACTGTGTTTAGATATCAGTTATCACTATTTTCAAATAGAGTTGTTAGGCAAGTCCCATAGTAGAAGAATCTCTACCACCCTCCTAGCTAAGCACTGGGAATAGCTTTGCTACCCAGTTTAGGCTGAGCGAAGAAGAGGGGACTAAGATTATTTGATATGATTGCTGTAATAAATTTCTTTTTCTTCTAATGCTTTGTTCGGAATGTGGGCCAATTCTTTACACTTGTGTGAGAGAATAAGGTGGAAAGTTTTAACTTCACTTATTGTAGCTTAAAATATAGTATTTATTCTTGAAGTCAGTGGTAATAAGAGCACCAATAAAGTTATTGATCTTCCTGGTCCTTGATTACAACTTGGTATGGACTATTAAAACTGATCTGTTATGCAATGGAGTTCTGAAATCTAGTTGAGTTAGTCATTAGGTGTTAGGTTGAAGAAACAAGTTTTGAAGAAGCAGAATCATTTTGATACTGTAATCTATCTATCTTGACGCCATTAAAGTTTTCCTGTTATATCTCATTGGATTTAGTCAGTTAGAGTTCCTCTTATATCTCTTCTTTTGGTCACTTGGAAAACTTATGCCTCTCTGGTCCATCTTAGAATTGGCATAGAGTAGATGCAATATTTAATGGATTAGAGAGGGCAAAGTCCATTTGTTTTAACTGGTGTTGTAAATGTTGTTATGAAGTTTGACTGAAAATGAGTTTAATGAACAATGTGGTATTAAATTGATATTTCCATATTATAGAATATACATGTGTGCTCTTCAATTTTCATCTCATCAGAGGCAACATAAATTGATGAGAAAACTTGCAAGTTGGTTCTCTTGGCACCAACGTATTTGTGAGATTATTTAGAATACCTAATGGTTTGAACCAAGTGTGCTGAACCTGCTGTATCCATATTGTGACTTTGTGCTTAAGCTAATTTGTGAAAAATAATAAGATTTTGCGACTTATGGTGTCTTTTTTTTGTTGTGCTGTGTTGCAGAGTGGGATCCTTGGGGTGTTCCAGATGACTATGAATGCGAAGTTATAGAAAATGATGCTCCAGTTCCGAAGCATGTTCCTTTGCATCGACCTGGTCCTCTTCCTGAGGAGTTCTACAAGACGCTTGGGGCTGTGCAGTCCCACAATGACGCACCTGCAGTCACCTCTAGTCAGTCAGAATCGAAGGAGTAATGCTCAGTTGACACATCTTGAGGAACATTGAGCTTTGGTGTTGAATCTTTCTCCTTGTTCTCGGTTTATTATTTGTGTTTATTCTCCTGTAATTCCTTTTTATGAGATTTAATAGGGTTTTTATGCGACAACAGCCAGAAACCATTTAGTGAATAATCCTGACATGAGCAGCAGATGTTATGAGAGGTGGTTTTATCAAATCTCGTTTTTTCTTTCCTGTTAAAATATAACTCAATTAGTCTCCTAAACAGCATGTATTTTTTGTGCCTGTTGTAGTGGGCTAAATTTAGGGAACTTGTCAGCTCCAGAATTTATTGAAAATTTGAAAGTGATGATGATCATAGTAGATTGAGTTTGTTCTTGTTCTCAATTTTTCTTTCAAACTTTTGCTGAATAGCAAAAATAAATAACCAAACTGAGAAAAGGTGAAAGAAAGAAAGGTAGATCCGTAGATATATATCTTCCCTGGGATGAGACAAACATTGAGCTGTGAAAAGAGTGTTCTGCTTCATTGTGCTGATGCTAAATCTTGAAGTTTCAGGCTATTGCAAAAGGGCCATCAGATCTCTGCTTTCATCTCTGGTTACGACTTAAAATGGTCCCAAGTAATCTGATAAACAGCGAAGTCCATTACAAGTGAAGTCCACGGCATCAGGTACTGGCATTTGGCAAGGCAACGATTTCTTGAGCAACCAGCTAGTTCGTGGCCTGATCAATAAATACTAGTTGTCTGCAGCTCATTGGCCATCTCAACTGCTTTATCCAGTCTCTTCTTTCATAATGTGATGCGGTGGCCTGGCGACTGAAAGGCAGTGTAAATATTGAATGTGTATAGGACCCAATGCAGAACGCTCGCCTTACTAAAAAAAATTGGAATAGATTCAAATTTCACCTCTCTATTGATCACATCCGCCACAATGTTTATGAAGCCATGCTAATCTCTAGTAATGGGTATAGGACTCTAGATGGCATATTTCGAAAAGCAAATGCAAAAGTTATCTGCACTCTGTGGGGAACAAATCTCCATTATCTCCACATACATATCCCTGATCCTTAAACTTTGTTATACATAATTCTAACATCTAAAAAAAACTCCTGCATCTGGGATATGATATGTCTCTAGCATGGAAGAAAAGAAACGTTCTTGTTTCCTTCAAATTTATCCAATATTCCGTCTTTCAGAGACATGCGAGTCTTTTCACCCAAATCAGACCGCCCACAGTCATCATACAAGTTTGCAAGTAACACAAAGAATGCAGGATCTGATGGATCAAGTTCAAAACCTCGCCTTGCCACTTCTTCTCCGAGAGGTATATTCTTATGAACCCTGCAGGCGGCCAACAATGTTTTGTAGATCAAAGCATTTGGCTTAAAAGGCATAGTTTGCAAGGCATCTAAAGCCTCATCTAACCTGCCAGCTCGACCAAGTAGATCAACTAAACAAACATAGTGATCCAGTTGTGGTTCTACATCATGCATTTCTCTCATAGAGTGAAAATACTGGAGACCCAGGTCCGCTAGACCTCCATGATTGCAAGTGAAAAGGACTGACAAGAATGTAACAGGATCAGGTTTGACTCCTGTTAACCTCATATCATCAAAAGCCGAAAGAGCGGAAGAGATAAACCCATTTGATGCCAATCCTGATATCAATCCATTCCATGACACAACATCTGGCTCAGTTATTTCTTTAAATACTTTCCGTGCATCATGTACAAGTCCACATTTCCCATACAGGTCAACTAGGCCATTCGAGACTGAAATGCAGCTGCTTAAACCAGATTTCACAGAATAACTGTGAAGTTGCTTTCCAATTTTGATTCTGCCTAAGCCAGCTGCTGCAGAAAAGAAGCTTGCCATGCTAAATCCATCTATCCTCACATCATCTTTGAACATGTGGCCAATTACGTCTAATGCAAGTTCATGATGGTCAATCTGATTGAATCTTGTGGCCAGACTCGTGTATGTGATGGCATCTCTTTGATTCATATCTCTTACCACATGCCATGCATCATCTGCCTTCCCCGATCCAGCATAAGCATCCACAAGAGCATTGCCAACAACAACATCGTACTCTGCGTTAGTCTTGATAATATATCCATGCAGCTTCAACGTTTGATTTAGAGATTTTATTGCACTGCAGGCCCTAAGAATAATGGAGAGAGTGAAAGAATTTGGTTGCACTCCAAAAGCCCTCATCTCCATGAATGAGTTAAAAGAATTCTGTTGAAAACCATGTTCAGCAAAACCTCCAAGCAAAGATGTCCAAGAGATTACATTAGGCGACTTTATTCCTCTAAACATTCTCAACCCATCTTCTACTGCTAGAGAACACTTCATATACATATCAATAAGTGCATTTCCAACGGGAACATCATCATCTAAGCCAGTCTTGATCACCCTTGAGTGGATCTGCCTACCCCAATCCAGTGATTGAATTGATGTGCAAGCACTCAGCAAACTTAAATATGTGAAATTATTCCCTAAGATTCCAGAAATCTCCATCTCCTGAAATGCGGCAACAGCCTCGTTGAACCTAAAGTTCTGAGCCAACCCAGAGATAATAGCAGTCCATAATAACACATCATATTCAGGTGTCAGCTTTGAGACCCTAATAGCATCTTCCATCCTCTGGCATTTTGCATACATATCAACAAGTGCTGTCTTCACGACCAAATTCAGCTCAACTCCCAAAACTATCATATGGGCATGAACCAATTTCCCATGGTTTAAACCAAGAAAACCAGACGCTGCTAAAAGTTTAACAAAAGTGAACTCATTTGGAGAAACCTTAGCTTCTATCATATCCATATAAAGCTGCAAAGCCTGATACCACTCCCCAGCCTGTACAGAAGAAGAAATGACTGTCGTCCATGAAACAGTATCACCATTATCCATATGGTTAAAAAGTTTACATGCTTCCTCAATAGAATCAAACTTGGAGTAGAAATCAATCAAAGAGCTACATAATATTTGGTTTGACTCAAACCCATGCTTTATTAAAGAAGCATGAACACGTTTTCCATAACTGAATTCTCCGATAGCAGAACATGAACGCAAGACACTGGAGAAAGTGAAGGCATTTGGATACGGACCCTCAAGAACCATCGAATCAAAGATATCAAGGGCCTCTTGGTGTTTCTCATCTTTAATGTAAGCAGAGAGAATCCCAGTCCAGGACACAACATCTCTGCACTGCATTTCATCGAAGACTTGGCGTGCATATTTCAGACCCAAGCATTTCCCATAAAGAGATAGCAGATTGTTGTTTAAATACAAATGATCGTGAAGACCCAATTTGATTATTGGGCTATGAACACAAACAACTTGTTTCAAAGACTTGGAGTTGCACAAAGAAACAACCCATGAACAAATGTCTAGAAAATTTTGGTGTGGTTCCGTTCTGTTTATTATCAAGGTAGCTGTTTTACGCATCATCTTTTTGCTCTCAATTCTAAATTTTTTCGTTCAGGATATGAGATTAAAAACATCTTCGTGTTTCTCATCCTTGAGAACGATCGTTAAGCGACGCGATATCGTATTTTTCAACCGCCGGTCGTCCAGCGACGGCTCGTCTCATAGGATATCTTAAACATAGCCAAGAAAACAATCTATTGACTTCTCTTTAACGACCTATCGTTTCGCTACCCAACGAACTGAATTTTTTTTAGGTCATGTCGTTTCGTCTGTCTCGGATAAAAACCAATAAACGACGGGACATCTGTCCATTTTACAAGCGTAAATTAGCGGGTTGTGAGGCTGCGGTACAATAACTCGTTATTTGATATATTTTAAAAATTTAAAACTTTTTATAAAAAATTTTAAAAATTAAAATTTGATAGTGTTTAATATAATGAATTTAATAATATATTTTTTGTGTTAAACAAAAATCAAATGGATAGTAAAAATTTATTATAAATTTTATATATTAAATTTAATGATATAAATTTATTATATTTATAATATTTTTCGACGGTGATAATATTCAAATAAAAAATAAAAGGTAATTTAGAACAAGTGATACAGAAATTGCAGTATATGACCTGCAAAGTTGTTTATTTTTGGCTAAAACAACACCTTTTATGTATGGGCTTTTGGCAAAAGAAGGAAAGAAAAGAAAAGAAAAATAATAATTTATTGTGAGATTATTTTTATTGTTAGAGGCTCATGTAAAAATTAAAAATTTATATATGGAGATTTTAAGGCTTGAAGGTGATGACCATAACAAGTGGTTTCATCCCCAATGATGACCATTGGGTTATGTTTGGAAAAGAGCAGGAAGAATGAAAAAATATTTTTTTCTTTGTTTTAGAAATTTATTTATTTTGAATTGAGATAATAATATAATAATAAATGATTAAAATTGAGTCAAATTTTGTAATAAGATGGAAAAGGGGCAACAAAATTTTTTGGCAAACTATATGCGCAATTTTTTTTATACTTTTACAACGAAATTAAGTTAAAGAATTACAGAAGTGAATTAATTAATAATTGAGAAACTATAAATGTAATTTATTTATAAAAATTAAACTCATCAAATCAAATTAAATTAAAATTAATGATTTTATAATTTACTTAATTTGATTTGATTTGAAAAATAAAATAAATCAAAAATTTTATTTGATTTGTGATTTAAATATTTTTTTTATTTTAAATCGAACCAAACCGAAATTATATATATATATATATATATATATATATATATATATATATATATATATATATATTATTTTTTACCATTATTACAATTAAATATATTTAATTTTATTTTATATACAATTACATTTTTAACTTAATATTAATTTAAAATTTAAAAAAATATTATTCATAAAAATTAATTAATAAAAAAAATACAAGTTTTGATGTACTAATTAATTGAATAGAAAACTTTTTGAATTATACAATATTGAATTATTTTTGAAATTTTTTTATTATCGATATTTTATAGAATTTTCTTTTAAAATTTAAAATAAAATAATGACGATTTATTTTGAAATCGATAAATTAAAAATATTTAAATTGAATTAAATTGAATTGAAATTGATAATTTAATTATTATAATAATTATTTAATTTAATTTAAAAAAAATTTAAATAAAAAATATTAATTTAATTTAATAATATTTTTTTAAATTAATCAAATCGAATGGATGTGAGTCCGAGCGAGGCCAGCCAAGGCCCAAGGTTCAAGTGAATCATATTCTTTACCGTTTCGCTAATCATGTAGTCTCTCAGCTTCTCTATTTGTTTTCTAGAGACTTCCTCTTTCCTCTCTCTGCATCTTCAATGGCGTCAGATCTCGAAAGGAAGGCTAAAGAAGCGTTCATCGACGACCATTTCGAGTTGGCTGCCGAACTCTTAACTCAGGCCATCAGTCTTAACCCTAACAACGCTGAGCTCTACGCTGACCGCGCCCAGGCCAACATCAAACTCCATAATTTCACTGGTATTTCTTCTTTTAGATTCTCTCATATGTATTTCTTCTTTTAGATTCTCTTATACTTTATTTTCCTTCGTTTGTTTTTAACTGTTGCGGTCATAAAAAATTGGCATTGAATTCAAATAGCTTTACTGTCATGCTGTCAAGCTTATATTCGTTTAAATGCTTGGTGGAAAAATTTTCAGTTTTTCCCTCGTTTTGAATTTCTCATCTGATAGTTTTGTTAATTTTTGTTATTGTTTCTGTTGCTTTTATTGTGGTGCTTCAATAACTAGAAACAGGGATGTTTAATTTATTTATGTGATGTCCAGAGGCTGTTGCTGATGCAAGTAGAGCGATTCAATTGGATCCTTCAATGGCTAAAGCTTACTTGCGGAAAGGGTTAGTATATTTTGGCTACAGACTAGATTTGATTTCTTGTTGTTTTGAGGGAAAACATGTTTAGATTTTTCATTGGATGTGTCTTATTAATTCACCAACTGCTATATGCACGTTAAGAATGCAGGTTTCTTTTTAAATTCTTTTGAAATTATTAGGGCACTGTGTTTCTATAATTAAACTACAATGTGGCTGATGATCTTTGTAGTAGAAATTGTATCTTATACGCTTGGAGTTTGCAGTGATGATTCTCCCAAGTCTCAAATTCTATTTGAGTCTGTCTGGATAGGTGGTCATTTGAAATTATTATGGATTTAGATTTGAGTTTGAAGTGTAAAACCATTAAAATTAAGCATGATGGTGAATTTAAAATGCTCAATCATTTCAAATGGCTAACTATCCAAATGGACCCTTTGATTATTGTTATTTACTGGTGTAAGTGTTCTGTTTCTTCTCGAATAATGTGATGAGTGGGTGACAAGGTTATTCTTTGCTGCAGGAGTGGAGACTCTGAGAACTGTTATGGTTCTTCCTAAATACTTATCTATGAGAAAATTCCTTTTCACCTTTATGACCTCAACTCCTGCTGCAATTTCACCCCTCTGTTATCAGCCTTACATCAATTCAGCTCCCACAGTTCACACAAGATTTTATAATATGATTGACACCAAATTTGAAATCCTTGCTGCACCAGGCCCATTACTATCACTCTTCACTCCTTTGATGAATTAGGTTTTTTACACAACAAAAGTCTTAATCTAGCTCCCTCAGCAGTGGCTTCCGAGACAAAATATTGTGCACCTTCAGATTATTTGATTATATGTCGCCCATAGTTCTTCTTGGGAACTAATGTTGTCATTTCCAGGATTTTATCTGTGCGTATAGCAAAGAATAACACAAAATCCTTTCTGCTTGCTCCAATGTTATTGGATTACATTTTTTATTTTTTTTTATGTTATTAAATCATGTCATTGATGTCTCCAGTACCAAAGCCCTGGTTATCACTTTTGAATGGTGGCCTCACGAATGAGGCATCTCTTAAATTGTTTTAGATTGGATGTATAACGTGCAGAAATTGTTAAAAAATGTTAATTCTTTAATAGCTGAATTTGACGCGTAAATTATGGAGTTTATGTTAGTTATCTTTATAACTTCATAGTTCAAACCTTAGTTTGGCATGTGATGCCCTGCCTGGTTAAAATTTTTATCTACTGGAGCATGCATTATATGACCAGTAATTAGGTTGAGAATTGGTAACATGTATTTTAGGCTTCATCAGGGCTAGATTTGTGATCACTAATATCTCTGGATTCTTTTAACTCTGAATAAGTTTCACTAATGGCCCCAGCAGCTGTATGCTATAACCCTTGTTAGTCACTGTTCCAGCATCCCAAATCCATTCCTCACCCTCTGAATTCCCAAAGTATATGGTCTAGCATCACATCTCTGCCACCCTAATCATACATGACTTCTGTTTGGTATGGTCTTTCCCCATTAATTTTACTTTTGCACAATTTCTGGTTGCAGCACTGCATGCATAAAGCTTGAGGAGTATGAGACTGCTAAGGCAGCCTTAGAGACTGGTGCTTCTCTGGCCCCAGGAGATTCTAGATTCGCTGATTTGATCCAACAATGTGATCAGTGCATTGCTAATGAGACTGCTATTCTCCCAATGCAAGCATCAGAAAGTCCAGTTAAGGTTGTCCCCATGGAAGTTGTTCAGCCAGTGAATGACATTCCCAGCCAAGCACCTGTAGTTACAGCAGCCAAACCAAAATACAGGTTAGTGCAGTTCTATGCTTGCTTGCACTCTGTTGATGTTATAATGTGAACTTGCCAATGACATCTTTTGTCTGCAGGTTTTTGGTTTTTAGAATATATATATGAACCTTCACTTTTGGCAGGGTCAAATATGCATTACTTTTACATTTTTTTTCATTGCAACTCCATGTGCTTTTAGGACCATACCCATGGGCCCTTGCACTCCAGTATGTCATGCAATTGATCTGGTGATTGTACAGGCATGAATTCTACCAAAAGCCAGAAGAGGTGGTTGTGACTATATTTGCGAAGGGCTTACCAGCCAGCAGTGTCGCTGTTGACTTTGGTGAACAAATAGTATGCTTAACAATTAATGGCTTTCTATCATTGTTCATTTTCTGGAAGATTTGAATAATTTATAACTTTTTGTTGATTAATTTGTAGCTAAGTGTGAGCATCAATGTTCCCGGTGAAGATGCATACCAATTTCAACCTCGCTTATTTGGGAAGGTATTGGATGAGATTCATCTTGCTGACAAAATAGCTTTCTTTCAGAACAGATGGTAACTATTTGGTCATGCCTTGTTGGATTTGAGAAAATTACTTGTTAGGAACTGTGTGGACTTGTGGTAAATTTATAAGATATTTGGGATTTCAATTTTCTTAAAGGGCCGCCTTCATCTGCTATGAATTATGGTTTTTTTGCACTTCTTATTCTTTCTTTTTTTAATTAATTTTTAAAACTTCTGAGGTACTAAAGTCACAATTATTCTAACCACTTTTATATTAACAGATAATACCTGCCAAGTGTAGATATGATGTTTTGTCCACCAAGGTTGAAATCCGCCTTGCAAAGGCTGATCCCATACACTGGATGTCTCTTGAATACATCAAGGAAACAACAGTTCTACGAAGAGTGAATGTATCCTCAGGTATGTAAAAATGATAATAAAGTATAACTTTAATCATCTGGACTGGAGTTTAAAACTTAGGGCGGAATTGACTCTCTCATCACCTCTTTCACCCCCAATTTGACCTCCCCCTCAAAATAAATAAAATAAAAATAACACTGCTCATTGTCAATTATGCGAATCATTTATTATATATGCAATGTTTCTGAATTAATTATGAATAAATGTGGCTGAAGCCAAACCAAGTGCATTTGTTTGAATTATTACTGTTTTGATTCGGGTATAGCTATTATCATTAGAATAATGAATAAATTATGAAATGCATTTTGTCCTTTATCAAATAATGCCACATTTCTTCCAAAATTATTCCTACTGTTGGTTGGGATGCTACTGTGTGCAATGCAAATCAATTTTTCATGGTTGAGGGCTTCTGGAGGATTGATTTTACTTTAGAATTGTGCTAATAAGTAGGGCTGAATGCAAGTGGTTGTTTGAATCTCTTGCACATCTAGCTAGCATCTTACCTTCCTTTCATAAGCTTGTTATGATGAATTGTGTAGGAACTGGATCTAACAGACCTTCCTATCCTTCATCAAAACCAAAAGCAGTAGACTGGGACAAACTTGAAGCGGAAGTAAAGAAGGAGGTAATCTTGTAGATTGTATATGTATTCAGAAAGAAAAAATAAAGTTTGTTTGTAATTTATAGAATCTTGTGAATGATACTTCAGCTTGAAGTAAGAGAAAAATCTCTGAATTTCAGGAGAAAGATGAAAAGCTAGACGGTGACGCAGCTTTGAATAAGTTTTTCCGGGACATATACCAAGATGCTGATGAAGACACAAGAAGGGCAATGAAGAAATCTTTTGTAAGACATTTGACAATATTGCTGAATTTTTCATTTTGTTGCTTTTGTTTTCTGGTCCTCATCTTCAAACCCTAGATGGTTCTTCAACACTGAAACTAAGGAAATAATCAAGTGATATTTCCAGTGTTATCACCGTGTTATTGCTGGGAGATTTTTGATTCCAGATCAAATGATTTGTAAATACCAATCATCTTAATGTTTTTGCCTCTATATTTTTACAGGTGGAGTCAAATGGGACAGTGCTGTCCACAAACTGGAAAGAAGTGGGTTCAAAGAAGGTGGAAGGAAGCCCTCCTGATAGTATGGAGATGAAGAAATGGGAATATTGAGATTGAGCTTCTGATCCCATAATTGGACATGTTGTAATTTCAATTTAGATTTTGGTTCATGGATGGTGTTTATTCCTGTTGTGTAAACCTTCTACTAAAGAGAAGTAGGTCAACGTTGTGTTTCTTTTTCCGAGCAATACTTGTGTTGTTTAGGTGAAACTGCTCCTTTTATAACATGTATGTCTGAGAACTTGATGTTTTGGGCGATATGCAGTTAGCTTAGTTCAGTGTGCTTGAAACTGATGTTTTTGTTTAGCATTCGCTGTTGTACGCTTTGATATAAAATGGAATATAATCTTTTGGTGTTGCATCCGTGTATCAAATTTATTGTTCTAGTTGACAATTATTAGGTGTTTGGCTCATTGTGGTTTCCTGTTGAAGGGTTTGTTGTTTTTGTAACTGTATACTGTTTCAAAGATAAGAAATTATTAAATAAGATAGGAACATATATCTTATTTAAATAAAATATGATTAAAAATGATATATTGTTTATATTTATTTAAATAAATAAATATAATTAAAAATAATATATTATTTATTTATATAAAATATAATTAAAATAAAAATATATTCATATGAATTAATATATTTATATAAAGTTTAATAATTTTTCATTTCAAAGATCAGTGATTGATGTTTTAAAATTTAATTGAAACACGAATTTTTATGGTTGAGCTGGGTGATCCAGTAAGTAAACCATTGTCGTTTCTACAGTAGCCAAATGCTTATTTTTACAGAGCGTGGTCTCTTAGAAGGTGATATTCATTATGAGAAATTATTTTTTCTTGATTGACTAGTGAGAAGCAAAGCAATTTTGTCATTGAATAATGTCGATTCTTAAAAATATAAACAAGCAAATCATTGTATATTCTTCGATCAATTCTGGAAGATTCCATCAATAATCAGCTAAATCCAGATCCCCAAATTTAAACCTCAAAAGATAATAGTTAACTATAAAATCATAAAATGCAAACGACGTCGGTTTTTTTGGAAGCTTGCATTGAGAAGCTTGAGCCAGCCAGCCCCGTTCTCTGTTCTTCACTCGCCAAACTCCACCCGCTTTCAGGTACGTCTCTCTCCATGCTTTCTTCCTCGGTTATGAATCTGTTTGGCTACAAGAAATCTCAGACCAAAATTTTTAAAAACTGAACATTCAAAAGACTCAAAACTTCAATATTCGTCGTCATTTGCTTCATTTTTCTCAGTAATCTCTAATCAATCAGTTGTAACAATCTTCATCTCTTCAGATTTATCAGGTGCTAGTTCAAATGGCTAGATCTCTCATCCGAATTTTTGATTGTCTAGGGCTCGTGCTATACATTTTTTAGGTCAATTTTATCGGAGAAAAAAAAATCATGCAATTCTTTGGAGGATCAGACATCAGTCCATCGCCACCGGCACCAACAGCATCCGGGAACAATGCGCACATGATGTATGTATTTAATAGGAATGGGGTGTGCTTGCTTTACAGAGAGTGGAATCGCCCTCTTCAGACCCTTAATGCGCAGCAGGACCATAAGCTAATGTTTGGCCTCCTTTTCTCGCTCAAATCCCTAACTGCCAAGATGGATCCTACAAGGTCTTTTTTCTATCTCTGTTATAACCACATTCCACATCTTGGATTCTTGGCTATGTGATAGGCTTGGCTGATGCATGATTTTTTTTTTTTTTTTTTGCTACATTGGAAATTCTTCAAAGGTGAGGGGATCCTGGGTTTGAACACCTGACTTGGTTGATACTGATGCATGATTTCGGTGAATGTTACTTGAGAATAGTCTAGTGGTCATTTGCTAAATAGGTTTTTAATTAGAATTAACAAAGTTTTATGAGGACATTATCTGCTAGATTTAAGATTTGATTATAACAATTTGTAAATTTGTTTCTGTAATTTGAACTATTTATGTTGTGTTAATTTGCTCTTCTGATTTTTTTTTTATTATTTTGGGATGCAGTGCAGAGAAGGGAAATCTTGGGATGCCTAAGCTACCTGGGCAAGGTTGTTCATTCCACAGCTTTCGTACGAATACATACAAGCTTAGTTTCATTGAAAGCCCATCTGGGATAAAGGTCAGTTTATGTTCTTGATATGCTTTGTTGCTGAAATCATGATCATTGATGTTGGTCCTGTAAATTGACCATGGTGGTATGTACAAGTACAAATCGAGTATGGTGACCATATAGCTTGACAGATCGTATATGTTTTTTTTTATCATCGTATAGCTTGACATGCTCTTCTTTTTACCTTTTACATGTTATGCTGATTGCTGAATATTGGGGTTATATTAGTGCAATTTTAGTTGCAGGGAGGCAAGTTTTGGTTAGCCTGATGTTATGTGCTATCATTGAAAATGGATGAATGGAGTAAGAAATCAGATAATACTAGATAAATTCTGTAGTCATACACATTACAGCCTGACATTAGGGCTATTTGATATTTTCATTGAGGGCAAATCTCATTTCACAAATTCTATAACAAATAAGCTCCTTAACAGAGTCCTTTTCCCTCTTCCAATTCTTGGAATTTAAAGTCAATCGATTATAGTATGCTATCAGGTGTCTTAACTTTTAAAGTACACTGCAACACTGTTTCCCTTATGAGTTCTCTGATGTGCAAACTAACCCTTGAAAATTTGCAAAACAGAGTCCTTTTCCCCCTTCCAATTCTTGGAATTTAAAGTCAATCGATTATGGTATGCTATCAGGTGTCTTAACTTTTAAAGTACACTGCAACACCATTTCCCTTATGAGTTCTCTGATGTGCAAACTGACCCTTGAAAATTTGCAACGCAACCAAGTGCTCTAGATTGCATACTAATAGGCATTTGGAATGTCCGATATAACTGATTGGATAACTGAGGTTCTGCTGCTAGGATGCTAGTAGTTTCTTGTTCAAGCTATTTAAGGTTAGAGGAGAAAACAATCAAATACTGCAATATTTTAGCACTAACTATGAATGGATTTCAGATTTAAAAAGTTTTACAAATATGCTTGTATTTTATATGATTTTTAAATTCATCAAATTCCATTTTTATGTAACCTTTTTCATTTTCCTACATTCTGGGACTCACTTGGGAGATGTTTGGAAAGCTTTTTGGTGAATGTTTAGAGCCCAAGGTTTTAAATTCCAACTGATGCATTATAGTGCTGTATGGAAATAATGTAGTGGAGATGCTTCATGTAGTTTGATCAACTTTGAAAGAGCATGAGATTGTTATGAGGAGATGTTATGCTCTGACATAAATTTTGTATAAGTGAGTTTATCTAAAATAACTGGAAGGCACGGCATGCTTAAATGATTTCAATGAACCTTGTAAAGGCCTACTCTGATCTGTTCATTCTAGTTATGTTGGGCTTTCTTGAACTCAAATAAACTCCAAGTTCTAATAACTTAAAAAAAAGAAGGAATTACCAGAAATGTAAGTCGTATTGTTCTTTTAGGCCACTAGTAATAACCTTGTTCATGTGGCCAAGCATTACAATACCTATTTTTAAGTAAAAAAAGTGCCTTTGACTTGACAGTACGGGAGCTAATACTGTTGAAGCATAAGTTTGTGCTTTTAAATTTTAAAATTGCTACCTATGGAGGGGCAACATTTCTGTACCTGGTTACCATATGATTCAGAGTGTGCCTCTATATGATGCATTGTATGGAGTTGTTTTATTTGTTTATTTATTGTTTGCGCAGATTATCTTGGTTACTCATCCCAGGACTGGTGATCTACGTGAATCCCTGAAGTATATTTACAACTTGTATGTTGAATATGTTGTCAAAAACCCTCTCTACTCTCCTGGGACTGTCATCAGGTAACCAATTAATTTTTATCATTTTGCACTAAATAATGGAAACCAGTCTTATTAACGGTTGATTTTAACTAGCTACTGGGGTTGGGTGTGTACAGCCAATATGGTCAAAAGGCAAGCCAACTAGATTTTTTACTTGTTTAATTTTTTTATAAGTTACAAGGGGCAATTGCTTGGTTAATTGCACAAGTAACTTTCAACAAAATGACTATAAGCAAAAAGAGTTTGTTTGATATTTATGTTGGAATACTAAATTTTTAGATGTTGGAAAAAGTAGTTTGAAACTTGTTCAATTTGGGAGCTTTTTATGACAATATTATATGAAATTCATCCTAAAAGATAATGTTAGGTATGCCATGTTAGGTTTGAATTGTCTCTTATTTATAGCTAAACATGCTTGAGTAGCAGCTGGGTGTCTTTGGCCATTCATTCAGTGCGGATCACATCTTATCTAATCAGAAAAACAAAATAATTTATTGGCATTCGTTATTTCCCCTTAATCTTTTATTTAACTGTTAGGTATATCAGACACAACATTTGTTCAGGATTTCCTGCAAGTGAAAAGCAATATGATATTTTTACTATATTTGCTTCCTGTAGGTGTGAGTTGTTCAATACTTCTCTTGATCAATATGTAAGGAGCATAGCATAGTTATAATATCTCACCTGCACTGGATTCTGGTTCATTTTGGAGTAGTAAATGAGTGGGGACTTTTGCCTGTCTGGTGCACCACAAATAGTTGGTTCTGAAGTTGAGTAGGGTTACCTATTTTGTTGATGAATTGTGCCTGTACAATTTCGAAATATAACAGAAGTGCAATATCCTATTCTTCCCATTTATGAATTTAGGCGTACATTACCTACTTTCTGATACGCCTGCTCCGGCATATAATTTTAGAATGCGATAGGTGCAAGTGTGTCCTTTTCCTTTGTGTACTCGACTCACTTTATACTTCAATTATATATTATCCAACATTGCCATTGCATATTGTTATTAGGCTTGAGAATCCAATGATCATTCTTATTCTTCTTTTATTTTTTACTTATTTATTTTGCCAAAAGAAACAAAATATGGGCTCCTTCTTTGGTTTAAAATTTTTGCCTTTTGCTTTTGGATTCCTAGAAAGTACTTTCTACCCATTTTTATTCTGTTAAAGAAACATATATAATAATAAGTATGTTTTATAAATATATGCAAGTTTTGCTTGATGTCATAGGAAAAACAATTTGTTTTAATCAGAATTTTTCTCGAAATAATTTTTTTCTTTAAGAAAAGGTGGCGATTATTACTGCTATATTTGCTGGGGCCGAAGAATTCCATTTTGAAAACTTTTGTTTTGATAATAATATATATATATATATATATATATATATATATATATATATATATATATATATATATATATATATATATATATATATAATTATCAAAAAAAAAGTGATCACTATTATTTAGAGGACACCCAGAGAATATATAG
>CANXYC011146847.1:0-25491 GCA_948193065.1 Aleurites moluccanus | reverse complement strand
TCAATTCTTATCAAGCACTCTCTCTCTATATTACATAATATATATATATATACACACACATTAAGTAGAGGAAGGAGTTCATAACGGATAACATTGATAACTATATTAACAGATAACTTCAAATGACGAGATAGGAATCCTATGCTCCATGATACACTTTATTAACTCATTGATATCTATGACACATATTCTAAACCTTTAGCTCTGATACCACCTCTGTCACGACCCACTTTTGGATCGAGACGGTCCTAGGGCATAGGGTAGACTTAAGGTCACCGAAAACTCGTAGAACCTATGAACAATCCATTTATTAATTATTTTTAATCCATTCATTAATATTTAAAAACTCATTTATTACTTATAACTTTTACAGAAAATTTGCCAAAGTTTCCTTTGTAATTTTAATCTTAATCTCGATCCAAAACCGGGTCTCTCATAAATTACACAGTCTGCACTAAAAATTATTTTACACCCCAATAATTTTCCAACCTTATACCCTCAACTTCACAGTTCAACAGTCATACATAGCACTTCTAAATCTTTTTCAAAACATGAAAATTTTATTTTATCATTTACCTCTGCCACTGTCTTTATCACTTTATTATCATTGACATTTTCAATCATTATGCATTACACATTATATTTTGAATGTCACTGTAATATTAAATATTTCACTGTTCATACATCATTATAATACTCAACCATCTAATTATACATAGTATCATGGAGCTCTATGAGCGGACACTTATAACCTTTAGCGAACAATATTCTACCTTGCTGTATTTGACATTCCAAGTCGTAGAAGAAATTGACTTGGAATTATCCTTCACTATCTCATTCCTATAAAAATTATAAACCATAATAGGGTGAGTATAAAAATACTTAGTGAGCATGCATACATCATTAAACAGGTGATATAAGCATATGATAATAAAGGATAACAATGGTAGTCAAGTATCAATAGATACAATGAAGAATATCAGTATAACCAATTAACATGTCAAGGTTAATTAATTTGCACACCAAATATCTTTGGAAGTTGGGAATAAATAACAATTAAATCCATGATAGAATGGCCATCGGTGGTAAGCAATAAGGTATAAGTTTGGAATCAATGAACAGGTAAGTAATACTCATATCATATAGATAAGACAGATAAAGGGCCATGAAACATGTAGACTATGTGTAATCACATAGTCAATCTCATATCATGTACATAAGACTGATCAGGTCCCATAGCCAGGAAAGTTAACCCTTCCTAGCTAGGGTATCACATATAGTCAATGTGCACATTGCCGACGGTATGTACCCACTACCCCATCGGTGAGGCAACTCTGTCAAATCCACATGTAAATAGGCCAATGGAAATTAATAACAATATCAAGTATTCATTAAGAACATTACGATACAATGGCTTACTTGTCAATACATTTCATTAGTCATGTATCAGTTTATTTTCTTAATGCAAAGGTAGCAATTAACAATAAATATCATGGTTAAACATTTGGTGTGCATACTTTTCAGAGCAATTCATGTACATAATCAATCAAGAACAATAGGCATTTCAATATCAATAACAATCAAGGGATATGGAAGATTTCAATATTTAAAAATGATCAATAATGATCAACAATAGCAATGAGGTATTTAACCAATAAGGAAACATATTCATTGGGTCAATAAATCAAAATATGGTATGCATAATGATGTATACATTACTCACCTTAGCTTATAACTTGTACATTTCCCTTTTCCTTTATCCTTGATTCTTTGCCTTATCTCTTATGGTACCCATCACGTCTCTTATTCATTCTTAACTTTACATATCTAATTAATTTCTATTTAGATACTATTTAATATAAAGTTACATTACTTATATTTATATTAAAGAAAATTCCTCAAATTTCCAAGTTACTAGGGTTTTTCTGTGCAAAATTTTTTACCGGCAGCCTGTGTTCCATTATCCATATCACTCTCTACAATTATCCAATTGCCTTAATTATTGTTCATAATTAAACTTAAGATATATGGTTCTAACATATCCAAATTTCACATTAAAATCATTACTACACAATTTATGGTGTTAATTTAAACTTAGGCCTATAACCAGCCCTACTATCCTGCATTCTGCCTGCAATCCTATTTTTGCAGATTCTATTCTTTTACTAATAACTCAATCAATACTTAACCAATTACTATAATTCATTTTCCCATCGAAAATAGACATATAAAATTATAACATATCCAAATTTTAAAATTTTTGGATTACTGAATAATTATTAGTGAATTTCCAAATTTAAATTACTGCCCTGAAATCTCTATCCAGATATGCCTTGTTTCTATGCCTATAATTAATTTTGTACTCATCAAATTACAAAACAAGTTTACAGACATTTATGTAACATATAAATTAATATTTTTTATTTATAACACTTTCTCTAATTCAAACTTTAAGGTCCTCAAATTAATAGAATCCTGTAACATATGTTTTGTTAAACAGTCATTCTGGGTAGTCTACACTTATGACCTAATATCTCATAAACGACAATTTGAATTGAAAAATACTTTTAAATTATTGCATATAAGACATAAATGAACACTTTATATGTTGAAAACATCTTCTAATTCTGTCTCTATCATTATATACAATAAAAATATAGTAGCATTTTTCCATAACCCTAAGTCCAGGCTAGTCATAGTTTTTATCCAATAATTCTTTCCTCACTTAGAATTTTCCAAATTCCTTCTACAAAAATCTAATTGACATATTTATATAAAACTTTTATGTTTTAATCATCCTCAAATTCAGTCCTTAAAATTTTGGAATAACAGCCTCAATTTACTGTCTCAAAACAGAATTTAGAAACTATATAAACCTTAACTCATTCTTTACTTTTTTTAGCTTAATTACCTCAATTATTTGCCAAATCATGCTATAGAACTCTTAAATACAATTAAAAATGATAAGTTTATAATTATTACCTCAAATCAAAATACTTGAATCCCACCTCCTTTTGCTCCACCAAAAGTTTGAACACTACTTTTCTATCCTATTTTCTTCATAAATCTTCTTCTTTCTTCCATTTTCTCTCTATTTTTGGTTGATTCTTTGGAAAGGTTGGAATATATTTCTTTGGATTTTCTTCCCTCCATGTTTCAGTTCCTCTCTAAAAAAAATGGCAGCCAACATATAGTTCTCATCTTTTCAAAAGCCAATAAAAATTGAAGATAAAAAATAATAATAGAAAATTCTAGAATTTGACTTATTTGGCACCTATTTCATTATTTAATAAATCAATTAATCATTTTTTTATTAAAAAATCATCTCCTCCACCATAATATCCAGCCACCTTGTCCTATTTTTAGAAAGGGTGGGTCCCATAACTTTATTTAATTGTATTTTTGGCCCAAAATTTTTATTATTTATATTTTTTACCCCAAAACTTTCTATAATTTATTCTGTCTATTCTATTTAGATTTAACCTCAAGTGTGGAGAGTGAAATACCTAATTTAAGTTGTTCTATTCTTTAAAAATAGTTCTGGGTCATTTCTAGATCCTAGACAGTGGATTTCCAAAATTGCCCCCAAAGTTACTTTTATTTATAATTTTGCCATTACTCTTATTTTCAGTATTTCAAAATATTTTTCAACTATTTATTTTCAACATAATTTCACATAAACTTAACTTATTTAATCCTCCCATGTTTGGTTCAAAAATTCTTAAATTAGTCGGACTGCTATTTTTCCGGTAGTGTTTTCGACACCGACGATTTCCGAAAAATTTTTACATTTGTTTTCTAACTGTGTCTCTAATATTATTTCCCATCATTTCAATGCTTTTAAACCATAAACTGAGAATCAATTCATGCATACAAAATAGAATTTCCTAGGGTATTACATTTACCTTAGGTTAGAATTCGGACCGTTGCAGCAAAAGATACCACTATCTGGTGACTCCACTAGGGATAGAAAAACCGATTCCCTTAGTAAGCTATTTTAGATAAATTTAGATATACCCTTTAGTGCATTAACACAATAAAATTTTACCTCAAGGCTTAAAGAAAAGCTTTTAAACCTAGCCTATCTAGGTAAAATTAATAAGATCACATAAAAGACTAAAAGATGGGGGCGTATGACTTGACGTCCGTTCCCAATTTTGTAGGATAAAATAATGGGAAAAATTGTTTGCCTTATTATGTTATGCCTTATTGTAGGCCATGCATCATTCATCTTGCACAATCTAACACACGATCTCTTATAGTCATATATGAAACATCTCCAACTGTCTAGATTTGAACCTAAGTCAATGAGACCTCTAGAAAAGAAAATAGAGGAAATAGCTAGGAAGGTGGTGAGATCTGAAATGGATATTTTAAGGGAAGATATCAAGGCTACTATACATGAGGTGATGGGATTTATGCTACATGAACTCAAAGCTTTCATGAGTCAAGCCATCTCTAAAGGCTTGAATGAGGTGACAAAAAAAGGAAGATGGGTCATGCACCAAGAAAGAAGATGTCATCTCAAAATATGATAAAGAAGAGACTTTCATGCATCAAAAAAGGAAGTTCACCCCATTAAATGAACCCATGCCCAAAATTTTTGAAAAGTTACAAAAGAGAGACCTGCAACTTTTGGACCCAAAACCTTTACCAGACCTTTTGCCATGAAACTTTAACCATAAAACATATTGCCAATTCCATTAAGTTGTTGGCCATTACACCCACCAATGTAGAAGGTTTAATGTAACACTCTCAAATTTCATTTATATAACCTTGAATATATATTGTTTAAGCATAAATAAAGTTAGTTTAGACATTAGAACATCATATTTGCATGATTTGACAAATCATTAAAAATCGACCCGGTGGATAGGTAAGCACGTCGACATTTTGATTAACAAACGAGTTTTGAATTTTAAATTTTTAATATCACCATTAGACACATAAGCTGGAGAAATATAAGAAATATTATTTCAGAATTGAAATGGGGCAAAAAAAATAATAGTTATAAGTTTCGGGTTCAAAATGCGAATACGAGAAGTGTCGGGGGGGGGGGGGGGGAGGAATCGAATTAGCTGAAAGTTAATTCATATAAATATGTTCTAATTCTTTATTAAATGGAAAAATTTTCCTCCATCTTCCATAGCCAACCAGCTGAAACTGTCCTCCTCCAAAACTCCATCAATTTCATCCAAACTTCAAGCAAACTCGATAGAAATCTCGGTTAAACTATCGATTAAGCTAGTTTCCATCGAAAATTCCAAGAAATTCATGCCAGAAATTGATGAAACTCCAAGCCTAAATTTTTTCCACTTGAAGAATTCAGGTGAGGATGATGTTTTCTTCATTCTTTTGATTCATTTAAGCTATATAAATGATTATAAACATGATTAGATCGATAGATTTCAAGATTGGATCGAAATTGGCGAAAAATGGATTTTTTGTATAGGATTCCATAATTCTAATTAATGTTTAAATATGTTAGTTAGCATCCATTTAAGGCTAAATATGTGGTAAAATTGATTGTAGAATCGAAGGAAACCGAAGAACACTGCTTTTGCCTGTTATAGGCAAATATGTGTTTTATCGCGTAAACAATCGATTCGTCGGTTCTGGTGAGTTTTATGTATATTATTATGCATGTTTAAACTTTTCTTTAATCAATTTGAATCCATTTAAATTCCTGCAACTTTTTGGCCAAAGTATTTCATTTGTATTTTCCATGAATACAAGCTCCGATTGTGTTGTTTATTGATGTATATAAACCCTATTTGATAATGCCTTTGTGTTTGTTGCCATTGAGGCTTGAATTGTGAACTTTGAATTTTGATAAATATGTCCCAAAAATATATTTATTTATTCCTAAAGTAGCGCACACCAAGTGCACAACGAAATGACCTTTGTTAATTTCCTTAAGAAACCAATTGTTACCAAATTTGCTAAAATGGACGACTTTCTTTGTCACCAGTGTAAATGTGTCTTCTTGACATATTTTAAACTTGTATCCTAAATAAATTTTGTGGCATTTTTCCTATACTATAATGTTCCTTTGTTAAGGATAATGATCCTATATGTGTTTACTTGCCTAAACAGCTCAAATGAGCTAAAGATACAGAAATTGAGCCTTGCTGAATCTCTTGTCTATTTGATATCTTATTTGCTATCTTTAGCCTATTCTAATGTTTGTATGAGATAGAGCTACCTTACTGATGGGGTAGTGAGTAAATACCATCAATATTGTGCATAATAAAATTATAGTTATACCCTAGCTAGGAAGGATTATGGTTCTGGCCATAGGGTCTAGTCCACCTTATGCTATTTACATGTTATATTGATAATGATATATGTTTCATGGCCTAATATCTGTTATATATATATATGGTTATTATTTTTCCCAGTGCCTATACATCTATATTTGATGTCTATAAACCATTTTCCTTGATTTGGTCCTTTGATGCGCTATCTATGAGTCAATTATTAATATTGTTCATTTAATGTATGATAATATATATATTGACTCACTGAGTATGAAAATACCCTAAAAAGTTATAACTCACATGAATAAATTAGTTCTCCGTATGTGGTTCCTAAGTCTTGAAATGATGGGAAATAATTTTAGAGACACAGTTAGAAAGCGAACTAGTTACTTTTTTCGGAAAGCGACGGTGTCGGGAACATTGCCGAGAAATTGGCAATCCGGTCAACAAAAGAATTTCTGAAGTTGACCTGGGGTAAAAGATCATCATAATGCATGTGTAATTTTGGTAAAAAGAAAGAAGTGAAAATCATTTAGGAACACTGAAATAGTAATCAATGGCAAAATCATAAATATAAGGAAGTTTAAGGTGAATAGTGAAAATTGATCCGTCGGAGTTATAGAATGACTCTGGAACTATTTTTATAAATAAGTATAAATTAAAATAAGCTTATTGATTCTCCACATTGGAATCCAAATCCTGACATAATTGTCAGAATAAATTATAAAAGAAGTTGGGGTGAAGCCTAATTACTTGGAAACTTAAGGACTAAAATGAAATTTGCCAATTGATTTTTGTATACAAGCTAACACTTAGCCATTTTCCAACCATTTCTTCTTCTTCTTCCTTCTCATCTTGGCTGAACCACCAACACCATTTCTTCCTCCATTTCCACACAAATTTTCTAAGGAAAAACCATAGAAAACTTAAGTACAACACTCATTCTACCATTTTCCATCATTGGATTGCTAAGAAAGCTAAAGAATTTCAAGGAAAAATCCTTCAAAGATTTCGGCCATTTCTTTATCTTGAGGTAAGGAAGTTGTTTTATTGGATTTAATGGTTTAATTAGATGATATTTAGGTTGAATTAGATGAGTTTGGTGGTTAATTGCATCAATTGATGCAAATTGATAGATGTCCCTTAATTTCTAAACCTAATGGAAGTTGTGTAACTTAGCCATTTGAATTAGTTTTAGTTAGTGTTAATTGATGTTAGAATATGTTAATTGGAAGGTAATAAGTAATTAATTGATGATTAGTTTGGTATAGAATTGAAGTTTTGACAAAGGTGGGCTATTTGGCTCCATTGGTGATTTTGGGTGGAATTGAATTTTCCAAAGCCATTTGGAAGCTTATGTGAGTCTATTATGTATCCTTTAACATGCTTATTAAGTTAAAATTGAAATTGGAAACCTTGTGTGAAAGTCCACATTTGGTCGAACCTAAATCATTATTTATGCCCTTGTATTTTGTTTGATTTTTGCTTTGTTTCCATAGCCAATTTGATCCCTTTTGATATTGTTTAATATTGTTTCTTTGATGCCTATGTGATTATTGCCAATGTAGCTTGTTGTTGGTTGAATTGGGCAAGTCAATTTTGCACCCTCATCTAACCTATTGGCTTGCCATTGTATGCCCATCATGTGTTTGATGAAATGCCTAGCTTATTTTGTCTTTGGCCTATTGTTTGCATTCCATAGGCCTACCATTTGAATGCCATTGTCGCCAACGACGTTGGCATACCAATTGGCCTATTGTTTTCCTCTGTCGAGCCAACTTTTGTTCCATGTCTTTCTTAATTGCCAAACCATTTGCCATTAATTATATGTCACCTATAGCATTGCCATTAATCTTAATGATACTTGATTGACTGATATTGAACTTATTGATATGGATGATGCCATTGTTGCATAATGGTATCCATTGATATGTTGTTCCTTGATATTAATCCTAATGTGGCTTGACAAAGCTACCCATCTGACAGGGTAGTAGGGAAATACTATTGGTGATATGCATATTGTATTACTGATGCCCTAGCTAGGAGGGGTTATGGTCCTGGCCATAAGACCTGATCAGTCTTATGCTCATTGATATTGATATGCTACTGGAGACTTATATGTTTGCATATGGTACATATTGATTATTGGAGATTGTACGATTTCATAAAGTCTAACCCTTTATCTGTCTTTCCATATGATACCGAGCCTGTACTTTATTCTTTGGCTATACTGTGACCCATTACAGATTCTATTTATTGTTATCTGACCTATTGGTATCATTGCCTCATTATTTTCTATTGTTTACTTGTTGATGCATATAGATTCATTGAGTATCTTATATACTCACCTTTTTTTTGTTTACCCATTTCAGGAGAGGAGTAGAGTGCAGAATCCTGTTGTCTATCATCAGGGGATTTCTGCTGGTAGTCTGACGTATATTTCTGATTTTGTATTATTATTTTGATGTTCATAATCTAGCTGCTCCATGGGGTATGTATGGGTTAGCTAGGAAATAAAAATGTGTATATGATATTTGATGATAAATGAGTTATATGATGTTTATATGATATGATATATGGATTGTTACAGCCAATTGTAGAAATTTACAGAATGATTTACAAAATAACAGAATGGATGATAACTAACTAAAATGGATAATATATTGTGGTTTATAGATTGTGCATGGGATACTGGGTTCTACGGGTGCCAGTCGCCATTGGCATCTCCCGTGCCTTAAGATCATCGCGATCCGAAAATAGGTCGTGACAGGCTTCATGAAGTGCCATTGATGATTATATCAGATAGGGGTATACAGTTTACTTCATAATTTTGGCAGAAGTTCCAAGAAGCTATGGGTACTCAATTACGGTTCAGTTTAGCTTTCCATCCATAGACTGATGGACAATCAGAGAAAACTATCCAAACATTGGAAGATATGTTGCGGTTATGTGTTCTGGATTTTAAAAGTAACTGGGATTAGTATTTACCCCTGATTGTGTTATCCTATAACAACAGTTGCCATTCTTTTATCAGAATGACTCCTTATGAAGCACTGTATGGTAGGAAATGCAGATCTCCAGTATGTTGGGTAGAACCAGGTGAGAAACAGTTAGAAGGCCCATAATTGATAAAGGAGACGATGGAAAAGGTGCCTATTATTAAAGAACAGATGAAGACTGCTTTCAATAGACATAATAGTTATGCATATCTAAAGCGAAAAGATGTTCACTTTGTAGTTGGTGACCATGTTTTCCTCAAGATCTCACCAATAAGATGTGTTATGAGATTTGGGAAGAAAGAGAAGCTGTCACTAAGATTTGTAGGCCTATTTGAAATACTTGAGAAGATTGGAAATGTGGTGTACAGATTGGCTCTTCCACCTAATTTGAGCCATGTTCATCCAATGTTCCAAATTTTTATGTTGCGGAAGTATGTACCTGATCCATCACATGTATTGGAGTTACAAGATATTAGGGTTAACGAAGACTTGTCATATGAGGAGCTACCAGTGGAGATTATTGATTGACAAGTTAGGCAATTGCGAAATAAAGAGATCCCAATGGTAAAAGTGCTTTGGAGGAATCATACGATGGAGGATTGCATATGGAAGAGAGAGCATGACATGAATGTCACGACCTGTTTCCAGATCGCGATGGTCCTAGGGCACGGGAGATGCAAATGGTGACTGGCACCCGTAAAACTCAGTATCACACGCACAATCTATAAACCACAATATATTATCCATTTTAGTTAGTTACCATCCATTTTGTTATTCTATAATTCATTCTGTAAATTACTGTAATTGGCTGTAACAATCCATATATCATATCATGTAAACATCATATAACTCATATATCATCAAATATCATATATACATGTTCATTTCCTAGCTAACTTATACATACCCCATGGAGCAGCTAAATTATGAATATCAAAATAATAATACAATTCAGAATATACACATCAGTAATGCTAGCAAAAATCCTTGGATGACTGTAACACTTCAGTTAAAGCTTAGAACTTGAACCATAAAGGGCAAACCTAGGAGATTTGTCCTTTGTTTGAAAGTTGTATATTATTGCATGTTTATATTTGAATTGAATATATATGCATGTTTTAGGAAGTATTATACGTGTAAAAGTGGTTTAAAGGCTGTTAGGAAGAAATCAGAAAAAATTGAATTTTTGATGAACTGGGGGGCAAAATGGTCATTTCACACCTCTTTGAGTTTTATGGAAATTAACATGATATTTGAAGGTAGAAAAGAATATTAGGACATGAAAATGATGATATTATATTTATTTGAAATTTTATTGGAGAATTAAACTCGGTAGAAAATAATTCTGGGCAAAGCTGCTTGGATAAGGATCAAATTTGAATTAAGGGTAATTTCGTCTTTTCCTTTGAAATATGGACATATATGGCGTATGAAAGTCTATGGTATCATTTTAGGCTTACTTAAATCAAACCATTGGATAAAAAATGAAGAATTGAATGGTTAGATAGCTAGGTTTCACAATTTTTACTATAAGCTCAAAGTATAGGATAACACCATTGATATTTAAGTTGATTTTTACAACCTCTTCATCTTCCTTATCAAATTCACCAATCAAATTTTCTTTCTCCACCATTAGCAAGTTTCGGCCAACCTTGAACAACACCAAATCTTGTTGTTTTCTTTCATTTCTTGATTGAAACATACTAATTCCATCATCCTAAACATAAATATAGCTTTAGATTTCAAGGAAAAATAAGAAAAAGCAAAGAATCAAAGCTTGGAAGTTTTTGAAGAACTTTTGGTAAGCAAGTGGTTTTAACATTCTTTTAGTTTAAATATATTCTTAAGATGTTCTTTGATGTTAATTAGTATAAAAAAATATGTTTTGGTTGGAAGAAAAATCAAAAGTTGGAAGAAAACCCTAATAGGAAGAAATATGAATCAAAGTGTTGTTTTGATGGATCTTTTGGTTCAAATGAGTTGTATTTGATGTGTTTAATATGAATTAGTGGTTAAATGATGGAAAGAAATTAATTTGGATGAAGTTTTATTTGGGCCGAAACTTGAGGTGCTTCAATGATGATTTGTGTTTTGATGTTTAATAGGTTTAAAGGCTTGAATGATGTGTAATTGATGTACATAAATGCTATATGAGTGATTGGTGTTGAAAAATAGATGAATGGAGTGAAATCCATATTGACCGAACCATATAGACTTTGTTAGTTTAAGGTGTTAGGTTAAAGCTAATGAGAAAGTAAGGTTTAAATATAGTTTAATGGTGTAAATGATGTAAATGTATAAGTTCAAATATGGAAATGTTGATTGATACAAGTACTTGGAAAGCATATTGGGAATTTGGTGTATGCTTGATATGAAAAGATGAACTAAGTGTTTATAAGTTCTTAACTTGGCATTATAGTGGTGAATATATGAAATGTGGTGATAGAATTGCGTTTGATGCATAAAGGAATAGAAAGTGTCAATTGTGTAATATAGGGTTTATGGTGTATAGTATATATATTTTATGTATGTTAATGTGCTTTGATATATGTTTTAATGTGAAATGTATTGAGTAAAAGTTTTACCGGAGTGATTTAATTAATATAGGAGAAACTTTCCGAGCTAGGACCACTGACGACGAGTCACGGGTCAACTAGGCCTATTGGGGTAATATCTGAAGTTTTGTTGAGGTGAGTCTATGGTCGACCTCTTCCTTTAAGAAAGGCTATGAGGTTGTATTTATGTCGTTTCCCCTCTTAGGGATTAGTGTAAGCGACATGAACGCTTGTAATTAAAGGGTCTTGACCTCATTATAGACAGTGAAATGATCTGTCTGCACAATTAGTTATAGAGCTTTGTGCTGAAAAAAGAAATTAATCTAATTGTCATTTTCCCAAAATGTCGAAATTACATATCTAAGAAGTTTGAAAAGAAATATCAGGGTAAACTCACTTTATAAGCAAAGTGAACTTGTTTGTTGGCGATATATAATACTATCGAAACGAGATACTTGCTACTTAAAATAATCGCTAGAGCGAGGTGCTAACTGGCCAATCTGTGAGGTCTTAGACCTATTTGTTACAAATGGCTTAGCCTTGACAATCTTGAAGGCATAATGCTTCTTGTTTGTAGCGTAGGCCTATCTTGAGTTTTATTGAAATAGCCCATTTCATATAGCAATTTTTAGTCCTTTCATCAATCAATTTTTTCTTTGTTGATGGAAGCAAAAGAAGAAGTCTTAGCGGATGGATTGAAATGAGGATTAGAACCCATGAGTTGAATATGTTTCAGTTTATTTTCTTTTTCTTTTTTCAAGATTAAACTATTATACTTTAATTTAGAAACCTAATTAATAGTTAAAAACATTAAAAAAAAAAAAAAGTAGAATCCATTGTATAAATGAAAAAAAAAATTGAGGTAAAATAATATATGAAATCATTAAAAATGGGTAATGTTATTTCCAGAACTCATTTGTTTAAGAGTTCAGACCATAGCAACAACAAAAATTTTACAAGTTGAGCTCTAATTTAATTAAAAACGAAACTTCCATCCCAATTCCTTGATACGATTTTGTTTAAATTTCTTCTCTTTAAATCTTATTTCATTGTTTTGTTTTGTTTTAATTTCGTTTTAGTTTAATATATATATACGCATTCAATCTCATCTACATCAATATATGTAAATCAAACCCGCATAAAAAAAGAAAAAATAACACAAATAATTTTATATGGTTTAATCTCTCAATAAACTTATCTCTATAATTTCTCAAAAAAAAAATCCACTAATAAAATTACGAACTTTTTCATAATATGTTCACTCATTACAAAGTTACTCTACTCTAATGTTCACATACCCAAATTGATCAAATAACCAATAAAAACTGAAATTCAAAATATCAAAAATTCAATTGGTTGAACCGATATTAAATCAAGAATAATTAAATAAATATTATATAATATGAAAACATAAATTAACCTGCTAATGTTAACTAGTTCATTTTATTTTTTAAATTTAATTTAATTTTCACAAATAAAAAAGTAAATAATTAAATAAAATAAAATTATAAATATAATTTTTGCTCAATTCAATTTTTTTATCATTATTTATACACTTTTAATTTTTAAAACTTTATACTATTTTATATGAATTTATAATTATTTAAGTTAATTTAATATTAATTTGATGAGTAAATTTATTTTTATTTAATTTTAAGATAATAATGTGTGTTATTATTAATATATTCCATTTATACAAATAATAATAATAATAATAATAATAACAACAATAATAATAATTTTTTTAAAAAAAACAAATAAGCAAAAAGAAAAAATGAATTTCTGTCATTTCTGCCAAACAGTCCGCCAAAATCAAAATTGTTGAGCCTTTTATAATGATACTATTTTGATTTGACCGTAATAAAAAAAAAATTCAAAAGGTAAAACGGAGTCATTTTGAATGAATTTTGATCAATAAATTAAAAAATAAAAATAAATCTCTGGGTCGATCGAATCATCGATTACTCAGCCGGATTATTGGATTTTGTTCAAATTTTTAGAGGGGGAGTAACTAAGGATGAACCATACCATCCGACCAACCTTTTCCCCGTTTTTCAGTGGAACCGATCGATCTGATCTAATTTTTAAAATAATCCACTATCCATGCACTTACTTTGTGATTCACTTTTTGAGCCAATGTCATAACTCAATTATTAGATAAGAGTCAATGCATACTTGGGCAAAAGTCAAATAACTCTCCTATAATACTCGTATTTATAACGTTGTTCACTATTAATCCTAATTCAATAAGAATTCTCGTCCAAGCAAGAATAACATTAGAATAAAAACTTTATTCCACAAAGGAAATACTCATCCACTCAATTGAGAAATATTTTTTATACAAAAAATAAGAAAAGATCTTTCAAATCTCATTAAGATTTTGAATCATAATTCTAACAGAAAACCATCTTGAGATTCTCATATCGAAATTTTACTTAGCCATTAAGTGTATGACCTGCATCAATAGTAACACTCGACCTCTCTCAAATTAATTTTTTATATCAATAAAAGAACAAAATGCCACATTTCTCATTTTTTAACAATCTCATACTTGAACACACTTATTTAAGCATCATTTCGTCTAAATTTATAGGCACGCACAAAGAATAACATGTCAATATCAGATTATACCTTAAGACTGAAAAAAATCACCACTCATTAGCTTCTAATCAACAATCACAATACATAATCCATCGCTGGGAAAATTCATCAAGGCATAGCTAGTGGATTAGTTCCTGAAAAATATCAAGTTCCAAGAAAAACTATTTAGAAAGTTGTCTACATGTACAAAGGTCATCAAAGAAATTTGAACAGAAAAGATTTTTTACCTCTTTCATGTACCATAACAATTTTACATACTTGACAAATATATCCACAACCCAAAATCAAATAGGAAGCTTATCCAAGGGCCTTAATGCCGAAACACTACTCAACTTGGGACTCGTGTACTTTTCATATGTTACTTTCAAATGTGATATTCTAGCAGCTTTATGAAATCCTAATATCATCTCAGCACAGTCCCTACAACAATGAAATCAAACAATGTTATTCTTCATCATCAAGTTAGTGCTAATTTGAAATATCAACACATAAAGATGGCCGAGTTATCCTCCTTCCGCATACTTGTTTGTTTTCTCGTGAATTATTAATTTCCTAGTCCTATGGTTTATGATGATAAAGAAATCATCTTCTTTGACGAGGAAGATCATACATTGACTGATAAGCCACTCAACAAAACCAGCCCTCGTACTATTATGGCCAAGATATGGTCTTCATATTGAATTTCCATGTTACTGAATATAATGAGCAATAACATCAATCCCTTTAAAGGTACTTAGAAGTTCTCCTTGGTCATAAAGTTAATACGCAAAGGTATGGGAGCTTGTTATTCATGCAATAAGAGATAGACTAGGCCTCCAATCCTCTTGAAATATTATATTTGCAGCACTGGTTAACTGGTATTCTTGTAATTTCAGTTATTTAATTAGTTTACATTTTATCTTATTTAAAGTATTTCTAAAAGCTTTAGGATGTATGTTTTAGTAAATTTTATGCATCTAATTTGGATTTGAATGCCTTATAAATTGGCATTTTATGTACTTATAGAAATAAAATAACCAATTAGAATAATCTCAGTTCTTTATTCTCTAGTATTGCAGTTAATACTTATTTTCCTGGTGAATGAAGGATTTTTGAGGCATGGCAAGCTTTCTTATTGTACTTTCATTTTTGTCATGCTCAATACTAGCATCACCGAGGAGATATGAAGCATGAAGGTTCAATATACAGCTAGCATTTTAGAGACAGTTGAGGGTTTCTTTTATCTAAGAGAGAAGTTTTTGAGGGAGGAGCATAAAGTTGCTGTGAGATGGATGAAGCAAAGGAGTAACTAGGACTAGTTGAAAAAGACTAATAAATAACATAAACAGTAGCATTTTACTCAACAGATCACATTTGTTGGTCTGGTCAGGTAGCAATAGCATCATTGATGTGGCCAGCTAAAGCTAACCCTAATCCTATTTAGTTTTAAAGTAGGAAAGAGAATTAAAATCAGAGAATAAAGAAATCTAAAGATCAACCAAAAGGGTGAATCTTCTAATTACATTACCAGGAGAATAGACTGACAATAACTTTTTTTTTATTAGTCTGTCCCAAACTAAATATTATAGTCCCAATAATAGCCTATAATATTATGAGAATAAGGCATTGAACATAAACTCCTACTGAAATAAGGTATTGAGCAAAAAATCCTACTAGAATAAGCTCTTGAACATCAAATCCTAATAGAGTTAAGTTGACACTTCTAACTGAAGTCCTAAGTTGCACAGAGTAAAAGTCTAGATTTTATAGTTACTATTCAAGCAACTGTGCAAATTACTTTTCACCCTATAGCTATTTTATATTTATGGTTATTATGTGTTTTTCTATTGAGCATATTCTTATAGATTCGTTAGAACTCCTGTCTCCTCACTCAGAGAGCTGACCAATATTTTGGTCAAAACTTGGTTCTAATAGGATTTTATGTTCAAAATTCATTTTCCTATTAGGATTTATGGTAGTAGCTTCCTCTTGCTTCAGGTTTAGATCAGCTAGCATTTTCCTTAGCCATATAGCTTGATTTACAGCAGCAGCCGTTATATACTCTGCTTCTACTGTGGATTGAGCTACTTTACTTTGCCTGGCCTCTAACAAAATTCTCATCCTGTACCATATTGTGACAACCATTTGCATCTTCACCTACATTGCACTCTTTCCGACCAAGCAAAAGCTCCCCATTAAACCTGCATGCAACTAACTTGACCCTCTTCCTATCTGAAATAGATAATTGAAAAATCAATCAGCTTCTACAATCCAATACCAAAGCTCTTTATATTTAAATTTCCGTAGAGATCTGCCTTTAGCTGAAAATCATTAGTTAATGCATTTTCCATGTGTTGTGCACAGCCTGCATTTTTTATCATCCGTATCTTCTACATAATTCTAGTGTCTACACACATGTGCAACAATTTAATACCTAATTTTTTAGTTCTGAACCCCTTAGCCTTAATAATCAAGGGTTTGTTTACTTGTGGAAAACAATTTTCTATTTTCCATTTTCAGTTTTCAGTTTTCAGTTTTCAGTTTTCAATTTTGTTTTTTTCTGCAATCTTGAAAAACACCTTTATTAAGGCAACAGATCATTTCCAATTTAAAAAACTAGAGAGCATGTTCATATTATGATTCTTTTCAATAACCAAAAAAGTTGAGCATTAAAAATTATGGTCAAGAGATTCTTGTTTTCTTATAATTTTTTGCTATATGTTTTCATTTAATTTACAAATAAGTTATTCTTAAAAACATGAGCCTGAGTTTTCAAACATTAAAAAATAAGTATTATATATAAAAGAAGAAAAAATAAAAATATGGAAGAAATAGAAAATAAAAAGTTGGAAGAAGACATTAAGACAGAATGGAAAACAAAAATAAATGTAAAAGTTAATTCATGAAGAAACAGGCCAAAATAAGTCAGCTAAATGAAAAATTATTATACAAGAACAAAATTAAAATAACACCAAAATGCAACTATGGAAACACGAGGTGCAATCTAAGGCGCCGAAGTGTTGGAAAACAAGGGCATTCTCCATGTTTTCCAAATAGAAATCAATTTTTGTTTTTCATTTTTAAGAAAATTATTGTTTTCATTTTCCGTCAAAAATTAGGAAAACATGTTTACTTCCTAAAAATAAAAATCAGTTTTTCATTATTATAGAAAATCAGAAAATATATTTAAATAATAATGATTCTCTATAGTAAGTTAAATGTTTACAAATATATTACTATTTAATAAGTTACAAATAATTTACTAATTATTTGTTCCCTATTAGTTTTGTTTTTTAAAAAAATACACATCAAATAAAAAAAATTGAAATATGTAATTATAATATTTAGTTTAACAATTATTGCATTTCTATTATATAAAATTTTGTAATTATCTTTATTACATTATTTCTTCATGTGTTAATTTAAAGTAAAAAGCAAAAATTAAAAAAGATTGTAAATTTAAACATATCATCATCAAAAGAAAAAGCCAACCTCTAAACTCAAAAATGTACAGCTTAGCAGAGGTAAAAAAATAATGCTTATTGAAAAAGAAAGTAGAATGAAAAAATAATAATAATAAAAGACAATAAACAAAGGAGAAAATGGAATTCAAAAAATAAAAAAAATAGTTCACTAAAAAAAAGAAGCTAAACTTCAAGTATAACCAAAGTAAAGAAAAAATAAATAAATAATGAAAAAAGTGAAAATAAAAAAAGTGTGCAATAAAAAATGAAATTAAAAAAAACAAATATCGAGGTTATGATTTGAACTCAAGCCAATTGTAATTCTAAATAAGAATATTATGTTTTCCATTTGGAAAATTAATTATTATAAGGGAAACCATTAGAAAACAATTTAAACTTGTTTTCCAAATGTCAGTTATATTTTGGAAAATTGTTTTTTTTTTTATTTTGGAAAATCGATTTTCTAGTTTTCTATTTAAAAAAAAAATCACATTAACAAAAAACTGTATTTTTTAGTTTTCTTGGAAAAATTTTCCAAAAGAGTACTTTAATTCTCTGTAATAAACACATCCTAAAAAAATTTCCAAAGTTGTTTTCCAAAAGCTTATTATATTTTCAAAAAATTGGAAAATCAGTTTTCAATTTTTCACATGGAAAAATATCACATTTGAACAAGTAATTATGTTTTCTAATTTTTATGGAAAATTTTAGAAGAAAACTTAGTTTTCTATAAATTAACAGAACCCAAGTGTCAAGTCATATACATCAATGCAATATATGTATAGGAATTGTTGTGTGAAATGCACGCGCCAGTTCAGTTGTGCCACTAATTAATGATCCCTACAAATGTATTCCTAAATGGATGAGTTGTCTGTTGTTTGTGGTTCTCAGCCTGAAACATGATAACATATTTTTGGGTTCTCCACCAGCCCAACAAATTTGGTCCTCATCTCCCCTAACGCTTAGAGTCATTGTTTTTCCCCATAATAACTGCTTGGCAGTGCTACCTTGTTCCTGATTTGCATAATAAACATGAAGATTGAAGTATGTTGAACTTTAAAGTTTCTTGCTTGAAGGTTTGGAAGGTTCAAAATACACTGGTCTTTGATGGAAGAAATCTAGATGTCCAAGATATTGTTCAAATTTTGTTAGATGCATACCCAGGCTCTTTGCCTTGTGTATCCCATAATTATCTTTGCAAAAAATGAATAAAAAAAGACTGCTAATGGAAATGAATACTGTAGTACCTGATTTGTGAGACTTCATAGCGTGCATGTTTGGCAAGCAGAGGAGTCCATGCTGGAGCTATTTGCAAGGTAGACCGAGCAACATAGATGGCTGACGCACATAGCATTGAAGGCTTGAACTTCAAGGCTTCATATTCAACCAAGCACAGCTCAATGAGGTAGAATGCCAGATGCTCAAGCTGGCAATGAAGAAATTAGAACACAAAAACAAACTTAGAATTGTCGTTGGATGTGATCCAGATAAGCATACATGATTTTATCCTTTACATTATTGACAATCTGAATCTGCTTGAACTGTCATTATTAGATATAGGAATTCAGTTTGAATTCAGGAATCTGAACTTGTATAATTTGAGGCGCATTCATAAACAAGAGTTTGTAAAATAACCATATTTAGTAGTCAAATTTAGTAGTCAAAACCTTTTGAAAAACATTGCATACCTTCATGTCTGATTGAGCAGCCTTGAGAAACCTTAACATGAAGACATATGGGGTGGGTGCATTTAGACGAAACTTCAATTTCTTAAGAATAAACTTCTCCTGAAAAGCAAAGCCAAATGCACTGTTAAGACCGATAGAGGCCCAATGGTAAAATGTGGTGGAAATTTAGATCTTCTTTCAGCAACAGTGCAGAAGTTTATTCAATATAAGATCTTTGCATAAGTGACTACACAGAGACATTAGCGTGCAGCAGAAAAATGCACTGAGCAACCTCATCTTAAACAAAACCCATACGGGAAAAGACACCTCTGCTCCGAACCCCACCTACCACCCATCCATGTGGGTGAACCACAATGAGAAACGTACTTGCCCCATTAGCGTGCATATAACGGAGCAACCAGCCCCCTTCAACATCTCTTATAATGTGTTCATTTCTTGTTTGTCTACCTATGATATAAGTAGCTCCTCCCAAGGGGGACTCACTCAGGGGGATACTGTCAAATAGAGAAACTATACAGGAAAAAAAAAAATTACTCCTCAACACCTGTTCTATGATATCTGATAAATATAATGTTTTTGGTAAAATCTTAATCCCCATTAAAAGAAAGAATTTGGCAATTAGCAAACACATACCATGACAAGCATTTGATCTCTCGTGTATGACTCAGCTGAGATGCTAAGTAGATCTTTGATCTACATTGAACATGCACAAAAACAGGCAAGCATGTAATTTAACAAAAATCAAATTAAGATAAGAGATCAAGGCAAATTTGACATATTAGTTCTCTACCCTAGGATGCCAAAAGTCCTCATATTTTGATGCCAACAACAATGCTGTAAGACCAACCAACTGCAAGTCATTCTTCTTAATTCGGACTTGAGATAGATATTGGTCTAACAATGTCACCAAGAGATAAAGTGTTTCCTGCATTAATTCAAATTTGAAATGTACCTGTAACCAGATTGCAAAATAATTTAGCACAAAAAATGAGCACAGTTGTACCTTGCAGATATAACAGGAAACATTCTAAGAAATCTTTCTAGCATAATGAATTCAAAAGGCTGGATGCATACTTCAATTAGCCAGTTGATCAATATGCCCCGCATTTGAGGAGTAATTTCTGTCTGAATTGACATATAATTTTCCTGAGATAAGTTCTGTGTCTGCATTACAAGTCACATTTATGTATGCAAAAAAAATCATCAAAAGTCAGTTGGATTAAGAGCTAAATAAACACAGTAAAAATAGGAAAATATAGATCATGGGCATTATGCAGGAAAACGAAACTGAGAGAAGTTGTTTAAAAGAAAATTGAATATAACATATCTTATCATCTTTGGCAAAAAGGAATACATCAACAAAACCAGTTGATATTCATAATATCACAATACATCAAAACACCACCAAGGACCTAGCAACATTTTGAAAACCAACCTGGCCATCCAATGCAGAAGATTTAAGAGTCAAAGGTCAAACCACTGCCTATATAAATATGGAAGTAACAGATAGTAATGCATGAAACTGATACACATATAACACTGAAAATATTTTCTGAAGATAAATAGAAGAAATATTTCGGTCGGAGGGGAGTGGTGGAAGGGGAGGAGGACAGGAAAGTTTTACTCAAGACATTTAAAAACACATTACTTCATGCATGCTACTTGTGGATTCTATAGTTTACTAAGCAAATGCTCCCTACACAACTAAACTAAGCCTTAATCCCAAAGTAGATCAGCTATATGGATCTTTTTTCTCCTGTAAAATAAAAATATCAACAATGTAGTAATAATATAAAAATTATAAAGTTGACATCCAAATAACTTAATTGAATACATAGAAAAGGGAGCAGAAAAAGACAATAAGTGATCCATAGTTCAATGGCAGGTGCTAGCACTCCCAGGTTATACAGCACACATACAAGTCCTCTTTTGATAGTTGGTCAACACAGCCCAAACCTTCTTCGACTAATTTAGCTGGACCAGATCTAGTGTATACTGTAGACCCATCACCCAAAGTGTTAGTCAAAGTTGCTTTTGGGCACCACAACCCAAAAGTACTCTAAAAATGCTTTAGGGGGTCATTAATTGTAACAAATACATCAAGATTTCCTTAGCATACAACTAATTTGGGATGCAAATCGCGACACAAGCAGGCAGCTAGTGCATGAGTTTCATTGTCCAATTGCCTAGAATCACTCATTTGTGGTTCCATTGTTTAGCAGCAACAGACCAATACATAAAACTGCAGTGAATGCATGGGTACATATATTTCTCATTTTTTGATTCCTCTACTCAAATTATGTATCAGATTGGTAGCAAACTCAGTTCATTTCCAGGAGACTTGCTATAGCCTACAACATGAAAATGGCCTCCTGTCCTTTCCTTTGCATCAGCTGTTCAACAAATATGCCTACCAATATTTCCTAGGAAAGAATGAAATATATGATGTCATGGTAATCAATCAGTTGTTTTTAACAAACCATACGGAAGCAGGACAATGCATGTCCCAACAATTTTTAAGTGCTAACAGCAAAATCTCTCACACCATCTAGCTGAAGAGTAGATGATAAAGTATTGAATAACTCCCATACCATCCAGGATTTCAACAAAAACTATGAATAATCCCATTTAAGGAGTTTTCTGAGATCCATGAAGTAAAATAGGATCCAAAACACAAAGTGATTCTAATTATTACACAAGAAGATGAATTGCAGAACTCAAGAATATAATCCACGTGGACATCAATGGCAGCATAGGCATTTACAATTCAAAAGACTTCTTTTTTTGTGCTATATATTAATCCTCTTATTTCTCTAGTCATTTCTATTTGTCTCACTGATAAGGGAGAAGAAATTACCCAATCTAGCCAGAATGGTAAAACTTGATTAGAAAAAAGTGTAGAGCAATGAACAGGAGTCAATAAACAATCACCTCTGAAACCCAATAAAATTGATAGATCTCATCGACATACTCAGCAACTTCCAGTTGATTACAGTTGTCATCTATACATGGCACTCTCTCCTGCTTATCACCATCACCATGTTCCGCTGACAACTGCAAAATAATGGTGGTAGTCATATAATTTCACAAGAACAAGTTAGACATCACTACATTAAAGTAGCCCAACAGCGCAACCTTTGATCCTGCCATTAATGAAGATGTATAAGACCTCCTACGATCAGATTTTTTCAGGACAATTGCATCTAAGTTTTTGTTAGTTGACTTGCTGCTGCTGTCAAATGGAGGTTCTTGAGTGACTTCGTGGAAAACAACTACAGGAATTTGGTCCAGAAGAGAAGATGTCACAGCTTCCTCTTTTTTCTTAGACGAGACTGTGGCAACAGATGTAGATTTGTTCACAGTTGATGTGCACTTGGATCTTGAAGTAGTATGAGCATTGGACATGCTGAATGCAGTCTTTACTGTGGGCTAGACCACGGATTACAGTAAATGAGAAATATTACTTAAGAGATAAGAACACAAGATCATCTAGTAGTAAGATAATGATTCCATGCTGAGAATTTGGCATAAAAAAGTTAGAATAGAAAATAGCATTCTAGAAATCTGCCATTTCAATGAGTCAATTTTTTTGGATGAGCTAATTGTTGAAGAACACAACAGATAAAGGAAAAATTTATGAACATAATAAGAGATATTTAAGGCTAGTTCATGCCCCCATTTTCTGCTTCTGGAACCTACATCTTTATGAATTGAGGCCTAGCAGCTCATGTTGTTCCAACAACCAGCGGGGGGAACCTCACATATGATCACATGCAGTAACTAGGAGTCCTATTACCCTAAAGCCAACTTCAATTCTCCAAACCAAGGTTCATCTCTGTAGTGATTATGGACTCATACAAGGATTTTCTTTTAAGAGTAGCTAAATAGTATTCATGAATGTCTTTTCTAAAAAGTATTCATGAATGTCTTTTCTAAAAAGTATTCATGAATGTCTTTGCTAAAAACATATCTAGAAACAGAACAAGATACTATTAACTTTGCATGGCTTTAAACACTTTATTTTGGTCATAGAATCAATGGGCCTTGGTGCTACTCAGCAGCAGGAATCAAACTCAATGTCAGCCAATATAGTATAATATGAAAGAAAGAACGGAGAGAAAAAGCTATTTCAAGATAATACATATAAACTGAAACAGATTAGTAAAGGGTTTGGTTAAGAGTTGTCTCAAACTAGTCCAAGTTCAGAAACCAAAATACCATTCCTCCTACTCTGACGACAATTCTTTTTTCATCCACTTTACCATCATATTAGTTATTTTAGTTATTCCACATGTGTGGTCACTTTGGGATTGAGAAAGGAATGCAATTCTTGGAATAGGATTCCAATTTAATGCGTTGGTTCACAAATAAACTAAAATGTTTTTGATATTTTTACATTTGAATAACCTCAATTTCAATTAATATGACACATATTTTTAAATATAATTATTATTTATTAATCTAATAAATACATTCTATTTAATCATTTAAAGACAAACTTGGAATAGGATTCCAGAACCTTATTTGTCCATTTCCATTTGGATTCCAATTTCAATGTAAACCAAACAAGCCCTAAATGTAAGCAATATAAGCAAACAAGAAAAGTTAATACTACAAACATAATGTACATTGAAAACATTGATCACAATTTTCATGAAATTTGATGCTGAACTTATTTCGGTTCAGTTAAAAATTTTACCCAACACCATTTGTTATGTTATGCCTCGTACTCATCAAGAATGTGTTGTTTGAGTACTTGTTACTGTGTTATCATTGAATTGGATTATAGGGAAACAGTTATTTATTTATTTATTTGAACCATTCCATAATGATTTCAGGGTTCCACCAAATTAATCCTGACAGCTTTTCTTATAAAGTAAGAGGAGCCATAAACATTTGTATTACTCTGCATTAAAAAGTCAAGACATCAAGAGATTAGCAACAAATTTTCTAACTGTCAAACAAATGATAATCATCACAATAAATAAAGCTGTTCTATAAATTACAAGAAATAATGCAAATGCAATTATGCAAATAAAGCAAACATGAACTGGTTCTTGTTACATATTATAGGAAGAAATGAAAAGGGAAACAGTAGTGTTGAATTGTGTTGTTAATAAGTATAGTTGTTGGGTAACAAGGGAATAATATCGGATCAATAGCAGGAGATCCGAGTCTTAGAAATCAGGGGGGAAATCTGTAAAAGCTAGTAACTGAATAACCAACTGTATAAAAGGAGCCAATTAACAGCTCCAGGGCATTCAATTTCTGGAATAAAGATAATTCCTTCTTTCTCTCTAATTCTCTTCTCTCTATATAACCTTAATTCTTCTAATTCTCTCTCAATTTCTTTCCATTTCCTAATTCCAAACCCTAGAATTTCGATTCACAAACTGTTAAGATTAACCATCTTAACATATAGTATCAGAGCTGCTACGTTAGGGCTATTGTTTTGTGTTAAATTCCGACCATGACCAAGTCAGTGGTGGTATCCAATGAGGGGGTTCGAATGGCAGAAATGGAGGAGCAGCTACGGGAGATACATGGGTCACGGTTGAAGAGTATGGCTGAATTTCAAGAGTACAAGGAAAAAATTGATGAGAAGTTTGATGAAATCAAGGAATTCATGAAGAAACTAACAGTAGATAAAGGAAAAGAGAAGTTCAATATCCAAGAACCTGCTGAGATGAGATGCAACAGGACCACTACCTTTGGAGAAAGGGGAATCTTACCTAATCCTAACCTCGGTTGGGAAGGTGACTCCAGTGAAGCTGCAGTCCAAAACTAGTTTGGAACTACGGACTCAAGGGCTTTTAATCAACAAATAGGAGGTAATTGTAAGGGAATTAGAAACCCTAACTCATTCTTTTGTCCTAAGATAGATTTAATTACCTTCAATGGAGAAGAACCAAGAGCTTGGCTCAAGAAGTGTGACAAATACTTCA
>CANXYC011146737.1:0-13231 GCA_948193065.1 Aleurites moluccanus | reverse complement strand
ATTCATAGATGACATATTGGTGTATTCCAGAAGCAGAGAGGAACATGAGGAGCACCTCAGGATTACATTGCAGTTACTGAGGGATCATCAGCTTTATGCGAAGTTCTCCAAGTGTGAGTTCTGGTTGACAGAGGTGATCTTTCTTGGGCATGTTGTTAGTGGAGAGGGTATCAAAGTAGATCTACAGAAGGTGGAAGCAGTTGTAAACTGTCCACGGCCTACTACAGTTACAGAGATCAGAAGTTTTCTGGGTAGGCGGGGTATTACCGCAGATTCGTCAAAGATTTCTCCAGAATTGCTGCTCCAATGACAAAGTTGACCAGGAAACAACTGAAATTCCAGTGGAATGATCAGTGTGAGAAGAGTTTCCAAACCCTGAAGACCTGTTTGACTACTGCTCTGGTGTTGACCCTTCCGACCGGGCATACTCCATTTCCATGCCTATAACTCAATTCATATTCATTCAAATGCAAAACCATTTTTAATTCACTTATTTAACATACAAATAAACACTTTTTCATGTTTAACACTTTTCCTAATTCATACTCTAAGGTTCTCATATCAATAGAAAACAACAACCCTTTCTTATTTGTTTGTCAATCTGGACAGGTAACACTTATAGCTTAATGTCTCTCAAATACAAATCCAATGATAAAAAACTTTTACAAGCCTCTATAAAATATATAAATAAACACTTTTTATGTTGAACACTTTGCTTAATTCATTCTCTAACATTCTCCAAAATAAAAACACGGTAGCCATTTTAAGAAAACCTATATTTGAGCCAGTCATAATCTTTACTTAATATCTCTTTATTCACTTCGAATTTCATAAATTTCTTTTACAGACATATACATAACATATATACCTACAACTTTTATGTTTTTCACTTCCCCAAATTCATTCATTAAATCCATGAAATCTAAACTAAAACATTCTGACCTAAACTATTTCTAAAATTCTTTAAAACTTCAATTCATCCTTTAACTACTTTCATATTCCTTTGATTACATAATTCAATTCATTAACTATTCTAGCTATAATAGTTATAGAATAAATTAAAGAACCAAGTTAAAAACCTCACCTTAGATGAAGTTTCTCTTCATTTCTCTTCCAAAAATAGCAAATCCTTAAATTTTTCCTTGATCATTTTTCTTATCTGACCTTTCCTTGCTCAAACATTTGGTTTCTATGGAAGGGAATTTGGGAAAATATTTTTGCAGGCTTTTCTATGGGTGGTTTGGCCATTAGATGTTCAATTGGCTATCCGCTCCTTCCTATTTATACTTGTTAGACCTTAGTGTCTTCATCATATCTATTTTGATGGTTACAAACACCAAATTAATGGACTAATGAGTTTGTTTGATTTTGTGCAAGATTTTCCAAGTATTTCTCTGAAGTATTGTAGGATATTGTTATGTCGCGAGCACAACCAATGGTAGTCGCAAGCGCGATGCTAGGAGCAAGCTTAGTCACAGGTGCGACAAAGTCAGTCTCAGTCTTGAAAAGCTTCAGGTCACCGGTACGACACTTTCCAGTCGTGGGCGCGAAATTAATTTGAGAAATTCTAAAAACATCCATTAGCTTCAAGATGAACAATGTCCCTCCAGTATCAGACTTGACACAAAGAAGTCGCAGGTGTGACTAGGTGAAGTAGCGGGTGTGACAAGTTTATTCATGGGCGCGAAATTAAAATTAGAATATGTCACGACCCGTTTCAGGATCGTGATGGTCCTAGGGCAAGGGAGATGCTAATGGCGATCGGCACCGTAGAACCCAGTATCACATGCACAATCTATAAACCACAATATAATATCCATTTTAGTTAATTACCATCCATTTTGTTATTCTGTCAATCATTCTGTAATTTACTGCAATTGGATGTAACAGTTGTATATCATATCACATAATCATCATATAACTCATATATACCATCAAGTATCATATACACATATCCATTTCCTAGCTAACCCATACATACCCCATGGAGCAGCTAGATAATGAACACCAAAAATAATAATACATAAATATCAGAAAATATATGTCTGATGACTGTACAAGAATTCCTCAGAAGATAGATGACAGGATTCTGCAGCCTACTCCTCTCCTAAAATGGGTAAACAAATAAAGAGTGAGTATAGATGATACTCAGTGAATCTATATGCATCATCAATGAAATATAGGTTGAAACAATGATATACACATAATAAGGAATAATGGTACAGTATCAATCATGTAAGTTTACAGAATTAGTATTAGAAATCAATAGGAATAACAATGGTCATATCAAGTCATGGAATCATATGGTAAGACAGATATAGGGCCTTGAAACACGTAGACTATATATAATCACATAGTCGATCACATATCACATAGGCATAAGACTGATAAGGTCTTATGGCTGGGACCAATAACCCTTCCCAGCTAGGGCATCAATATCAATGTACACATTGCCGACAATATGTACCAACTACCCTGTCAGAGCGATAGCTCTATAAAACCACATTTATGTCAATATAAGTAAGAATCATATCAATAGATACCATTATGCAACAATGGTATCACTAATAGCAATAAACCAATATCAATCATATCAAGTAACGATTTGATCAATGGCATAGCAATAAACAATAAATAAGCAAGGGTAATTGGTTTTGTAAACAACAAAGGTATGAAACAAAGATTGGTTATACAAGGAAAAATCGGTGGGCCAATCGGCATGCCAACGTCACTGGCGATAATGGCATTCAAATGGTAGGCCTATAGAATACAAAGCAATAGGCCAAAGGCAAATGAAATAGGTATTTCATCAAATACATGGTGGGTATACAATGTTAAGCCAATAGGTTAGGTTTAGGTGCAACATTGACTTGCCCAATTCAATCAACAACAAGCTACATTATCAACAATGGTATAGGCATCAAAGAAACAATATCAAACAATATCAAAATAGCTCAAAATGGCATAGGAATTCAAGGCAAAAAATCAAAGAAAGTCAAAGGGTGAATAGTGACAAAAGGGTTCGGCCAAAATGGGTGTTGCACATATGGATTCCAATTTCAATTTCAATGCAATAGACATGTTATTTGATGCAATATGGACTCACCTAAGCTTCCAAAGTGCATTGGAACGTTGATTTACAACCAAATTTACCAATGAAGCTTTATAGCACACCTTTGTCAAATATTGAATTTTACATCAAATAAACCATCAATTACTCACCTATTCACATCCAATTAACATATTCTAATATCAATTAACAAAATCTAACACTAAATCACTTAACTCTTTCTTACAACTTCAACTTAGATAGGCAAATTAGGGATTTCTAACAATTAGCATCAATTGATGCAATTAACCACCAAACTCATTCAATTCAATCTAAATAACATCTAATTAATCAATAAAATCAAACAAATGACTTGGTTACCTTAGATGATATGATATGGCCAAAAATTCCCTTTCCAAATTCCTTGAAATCTTTAGCTCCTTTCTACAAATTGATGATGGAAATGAAGAGAGCTAAGTTAATTTTCAAGATTTTCTATCAAATTTGCTTAAGTAATTTGATGGAGAAATGAAGAAAATTGAAGAAGGAGAAGGAGAGAATGGTTCGGCCTAAGGAAGAAAGGAAGAAAAAGAATGAGCCAATTCTCCTAAGTGTTAGAATAAATAGAAAATCTATAAGGCAAATTATAACTTAATCCCTGAACTTTCATATATCATATTTTGGTCCAAAATCTTCTGTAATTTATTCTGTCAATTTCGTCAGGAATTGGATTTCAAAGTGGGGAGTTAATAGGCTTATTTTAATTTACACTTATTTAAAAAAGTGGTTCCAGAGTCATTCTGTAACTCCGACGAACCCATTTTTACTATTCACCTTAAACTTCTATTTATTTACGATTTTGCCATTGGTTACTTTCTCAGTGTTCCTAAATAATTTTCACTTCTTTCTTTTTACCAAAATTACACATAAATTATAGTGATCTTTTACCTCCAGGTCAACTTTAGAAATTCTTTTGTTGATCGGACTGTTAATTTCTCGGCAATGTTCCCGACACCGTCGCTTTGTAGAAAAGTATCAAGTTCGCTTTCTAACTGTGTCTCTAAAATTATTTCCCATCATTTCAAGACTAATGAACTGCAAATTGAGAATTAATTCATGCATGTATGTTATAACTTTCTAGGGTATTACATTCTACCCCCTACAAATAAATTCATCCTCGAATTTAAATAATATATACCTCACTGCTGGAACAGGAATGGATATTTGCTCCTCATCTCTTGCTCACTCTCCCAAGTTCACTCTTCCATGGACTGATTCCTCCAAAGTACTTTAACTATCGGGATCTCTTTATTCCGAAGCTGTCTAACATGTTGATCAACAATCTCCACAGGTAGCTCCTCATAAGACAAGTCATCACTGAGATCAACTTCCTGAACCTCCAACATGTACGATGGATCAGACACATATTTTTGTAGCATAGAGATATGGAAAACTAGATGTACATGGCTAATACTGGGTGGAAGAGCCAATCTATAGGCCACATTTCCAATCTTCTCAAGTATCTCAAATGGGCCTATAAACCTTGGTGATAACTTACCCCTCTTCCCAAATCCCATAACACCCCTCATCTGTGAGACCTTAAGGAAGACATGATCACTAACTGCAAAATGTACATCCTTCCTCTTCAAATCAGCATAACTCTTCTGCCTACTAAAGACAGTCCTCATCCGATCTCTGATCATAGGCACCTTTTTCATAGTCTCTCTAACCAACTCTGGCCCCTCTAGCTACTTCTTTCCTGGCTCTACCCAGCATACTGGAGATCTACACTTCCTACCATATAGTGCTTCAAATGGAGCCAAACCAATAAAAGAGTGATAGTTGTTGTTATAGGAGAACTCTATCAATGGCAGATAATAATCCCAGTTACCTTTGAAATTCAAAACACACAATCTCAACATATCCTTCAAAGTTTGGATTGTCCTCTCGGACTGCCCATCATTATGTGGATGAAAAGCAGTACTGAACCGTAACTAGATACCCATAGCCTCCTGAAACTTCTGCTAGAATCGAGAAGTGAACTGTGTACCCCTGTCTGAAATAATCACCAAAGGAACTCCATGTAGCCACACAATCTTATCCACATACAACTATGCGTACTGAGCTGCCATATAGCTAGTCTTAACCTCTAGAAAATGAGCAGACTTCGTCAATCGATCAACAATCACCCAAATAGAATCATAACCCCTCGAAGCCCTCAGTAGACCAACTATAAAATCCATAGTCACCTGTTCCCATTTTCACTCTGGCAACTCAATCTCCTAAAGTAGCCCTGATGGCTTTTTGATGCTTGAACTTAACTTGTTGACAGGCTAAGCATTTAGATACAAACTGAGCTACATCTCTCTTCATCCCTGGACACCAATACACATCCCTTAGATCATGATACATCTTGGTAATTCCTGGAAGTACACTGTATGCTGAGTAGTGAGCCTCTCGCATAATCTGATCCCATAGCCCGTCAAAATCTGGTACACATATGCGCTTCCCACATCTCAGTACCTTATCCTCTACTATAAACTCTATCATCCTCCCATTTTGTACCTCTCCCTTGAGCTTCAGTAGATAAGGATCTCTGTCCTAAGCCACTTTTATATCATCAATCAACAGTGACTTCACCCAAAATTGGGCTATCAGAGCCTGGTTCCGATCCTGGGATCCCAACTCCAACTCTACTCCCATATCTACTAACTCTCTCATTTCTCTGATCAATGGCCTCTTGCCAATCACAATATGAGCTAAACTGCCCATTGAGTTCCTGCTCAGAGCATCTTCCACTATATTGGCCTTTCTTGGGTGATAAAGGATCTTGCAGTCATAATCCTTAAGTAACTCCACCCATCTGCATTGTCAAAGATTTAGATCCTTCTGCTGAATTATATACTGTAGACTCTTATGATCAGTATATATTTCACATTTCGATCCATACAAGTAATGTCTCCAAATCTTCAATGCAAATATCATAGTTGCCATCTCCAGATCATGAGTCGAATAATTTGCTTTGTGCTTCTTTAACTGACGAGAAGCATAAGCAATTACCCTACAAATCTGCATCAATACACACCCTAGACCAATCTGTGAAGCATCACAATATACATTAAATTTCTCCCCCTCTACTGGTAATGCTAACACTGGAGCACTGGTGAGGCAATACTTTAATGTCTGAAAGCTGCGATCACACTTATCAGTCCACACATATCGCTCCTGTTTCCTCATCAATCTAGTCAGTGGAGCTACAATCCGAGAGAAATCCTTCACAAAACTCTTATAATAACCAGCCATACCCAGAAAACTGCGAACCTCTAAAACACTGGTAGGCTGAGGCCAATTAGCAACCGCTTCTATCTTCTGAGAATTCACCTTAATCCCATCCTTACAAATCACATGTCCCAGAAAATACACTTCGATTAGCTAAAACTGACATTTAGATAGCTTAGCATACAACCGATGCTCCAGAAGTGTCTGCAAAATGATCCTCAGATGCTCCACATGTTCCTCCTCACTCCTAGAATAAATAAGTATATCATCAATGAAAACAATGACAAACTTATCCAAATATGACCTGAACACCCTATTCATCAAATCCATAAAAGCAGCCAGTGTATTGGTCAACCCGAATGGCAACACCAAAAACTTATAATGCCCATACCGGGTCCTGAAAACAGTTTTAGGTATGTCACCCTTCTTAATCTTCAACTGGTGATACCCAAACCTCAGATCTATCTTCGAAAAGTGGCTAGCACCCTGCAGCTGATCAAATAAGTCATCTATCCACGGCAATGGATACTTGTTCTTTATTGTGACTTTGTTCAGCTATCTGTAATTTATACATATCCTCAATGACCCATCTTTCTTTCTCACAAATAGTATCGGTGCACCCCAAGGAGAACTACTCGGTCTGATAAACCCTCTATCTAATAGCTCATGTAACTGTATCTTCAATTCCTTCAATTCTGTTGGAGCCATTCTGTATGGTGGAATAGATATCGGGTCTGTGTATGCATGCACCTCAATCCCAAACTCTATCTCCCTGTCAAGGGGGCAATCCTGACAACTTATTAGGAAATACATCAGGAAACTCTTGAACCATCTGTATCTGATTCAACTGTACAAAAGATCTTTGTACATCCACTACATGTGCTAAATAGGCTGAACAGCCTTTCCCAATCATCCTCCTATCCTGGATAGCAGAAATCAGGTTAACTCAGAACTCCCAAATATCACCCTAAAACTCAAACTCTGGCTGCCCCTCAGGCTGAAATCTAACCCTCTTCTGATAACAGTCTATAACTGCCCGGTGCCTCGTCAACCAATCCATACCCAAGATAACATCTAACTCTAGCATAGGCAACTCAATCAAATCGACACGCAAGATATGATCATCAATCTCAATAATGCAATCAAGGTAATAATAATCCACATCAATACTATCACTCATAGGAGTAGCAATCATCAATGGCACATCTAATAACCTCCTCTCCTTATTCAATTTCGGTACAAAATATGGTGACACAAAAGAGTGAGTAGCACCCGAATTGAATAAGGCATCTGCAATCTCATTCTGAATCAAGATGGTACCTGTAACTACGTTGTCAGATCTCTGGGCATCCTGGGTGTTGACTGCAAATACTCTGCCCTTGCCCCCACCAGCTAGAGCCTGACTACTTCTAGGAGCCTGAACTCCCCTGCCTCTGCCTCCGGTTGTAGCCTCTCTACTCAGATTCAGACTCACCTGTACTACTGGCTGAGAAACCGTGACAGAAGGCTGCTGCTGCTCACCCCATAGAGGACATTTACTAATGAAATGACCCTGCTGTCCACACTTCAAATAGGCATCTGACTGTAACCGGCACTCCCCTCCGTGCCTCCGACCACAAAACCCACAAATAGGAATGTTGGGTGCCTAAGTAGCTAGTCTCAAAGAACCCTGAGAATAAGCAGGTCTAGACCGTACCACTGGTGGTCCCCTAATCTGAACTCTCATCCTCTGACTACCACCTGATGATCTCTGCTCAAATCGTGGCACTAGCTCTACCTATCTAGGATGGGAGCTGCTCTCCCCCCTCATAATCTGTGATCTTGGACCCCCTTTCCTCTCCTGGTCCCTCTTTGCCCTCTCAGTCTTGTATTTCTCCTCCATCTGTATAGCTTTGTCAATCACTGTAGTCAACGAAGTAAACTCTGTAGCCAGTGAAGCATTATGCAGTGCATTATGAAGACCCCTCCGAAACCTACTAATCAAATCAGCCTCTGTCGGTACAATATGAGTAGCATATCTACTCAGCCTGAGAAACTCCTCTGCATACTCCTCAACGGATCTGTCTCCCTACTCTAACTGCTCAAATCTGATCAGGTTACGGGTCTTCACCCCCTTAGTGATAAACTCATCAGTAAGGCCCTATCTAAACTCTGCCCATGAAGGTGGCTGCTCACCATATAACCTGAGTTCCATCCTTCTCGAGAACTAGATCCATGCCTTATCCTTAAGTAACAGCCCAACCAGCTCAACTACTCTCAACTCTGAACATAATAGTCTCCTCACTACCTTCTCCACCTTCTCTAAGAAATCTACAGGATCAATACCTTTGTCTCCCCTGAACTCAGGTAGGTTTAGCATCAGAAAGCTAAACATCAATACTCCACCCTCCTCTATCACTCCTCGGCCTCCTTGTACAGATGGCTCCCTTTGAGCCACAACTGGCTGTACAGGAGCCGGTGCTACTGGAACGGCTTCTGGTACTACAGATAGAGGCACTACTACTGGAGCAGGTGGTGGCAGTACCTGCTGTCTCTCTCGTCTCATCTCATCCATCTCTCTCCGTAACTCCAATGAACCCCGCATCATCTCCACTCTTCAGGGGGTCATCGCCCCTCTCAGAATCCTCTAAAGTCTATTGAGTTCGAGATGGACCCTCTGATACTGCAATCTCTCTAACCAGTGACTCATTGGAGGCTACCTCTGCCTCCCTGGTAACTTTGTCTCTATCGTCAGATATCTTTGTAATATGTCGAGAAAAATGGAAACAGTCTTAGAAAATGACAGAAACACATGATAATAACATATAACATATGATAATAGCAAAGAATGACAAAGGAAATCTTATGCTCCTTGGTATACTTAATTCTACCCCATTATGTACTTAGTCACTATTCCTCTGTAATTTAGGTACTATTCATCTGTAACCTAAATTCACAGTTTGTAAACCTAGGGCTCTGATACTACCTCTGTCATGACCCGTTTTCAGATTGCAATGGTCCTAGGGCATGGGAGATGCCAATGGCGACCGACACCCGTAAAACCCAGTATCACATGCACAACTATAAACCATAATATAATATCCATTTTAGTTAATTACCATCCATTCTGTTATTCTGTTAATCATTCTGTAATTTACTGCAATTGGTTGTAACAGTCATATATCATATCACATAATCATCATATAACTCATATATACCATTAAGTATCATATACACATGTTCATCTCCCAGGTAACCCATACATACCCCATGGAGCAGCTAGATAATGAACACCAAAAATAATAATACAGAAATATCAGAAAATATACATCTGATGACTGTAGCAGAAATCCTCAGAAGATAGATGACAGGATTCTGCAGCCTACTCCTCTCCTGAAATGGGTAAACAAATAAAGAGTGAGTATAGATGATATTCAGTGAATCTATATGCATCATTAATGAAATATAGGTTGAAACAATGATATACACATGATAAGGAATAATGGTACAATATCAATCATGTAATTTTACAGAATCAGTATCAGAAATCAATAGGAATAACAATGGTCATATCAAGTCATGGAATCATATGGTAAGACAGATATAGGGCCCTGAAATACGTAGACTATGTGTAATCACACAGTCTATCACATATCACATAGGTATAAGATTGATCAGGTCCTATGGCTAGGACCAATAACCCTTCCCAGCTAGGGCATCAATATCAATGTGCACATTGTCGACAGTATGTACCCACTACATGTCACGACCCGGATTCTCAGACCGCGACGGTCCTTAGGCAGGGGAAATGCCAATGGTGACCGGCACCGTAGAATCCAGTATCATTGCATAGTCTATCAACCTTAATATATTATTCATTTATTATAATTACCATCCATTATATTATCCTGTTATTCATTATGTTAACCCGTCAATTATTCAGTCACCATACTGCAATTGGCTGTCACAAGTATATATCATGCATCATATATATATATATAAGCAATATTTACCATCAATGCCACATATAAACAATGTTCATCTCCTAGCTACCCAATACATACCTATGGAGCTGCTAAATCATGAACACCAAAATAATATAATACAGTAATCCAAAATAGATATATACATCAGAAATCTGAAGCAGGAAATCTACAGAGAAATAGATGACTGGATCTTGCAATCTACTCCTCTCCTGAAAGGGGGTAAACAAACAAAAAGGTGAGTATGAATGATACTCAGTGAATTTACATGCATCACAATAAATAATAAGCATAAAGAGGCAATAGTATAAGTCAAATGAAATACAGTAGGCAGTAAGGATATCAAGGTATAGTAAGCTCAAGAAATAACAAATATGCTCGGTTCCATATGGAAAGGCAGATAAAAGAAATGATACAGTCACCAGAAAAATCAATATCACTAGACCATGTAGGTCGCCAGTATCATATAAGTATAAGGCTGATTAGGCCCTATGGCCAGGACCATAACCCCTCCTAGCTAGGGTTCAATACTGCAATGTGCACAAGGTCGACAGTATTTCCCCACTCCCCTGTCGAATCAGAAGTTTCGCCAAACCATATCAGGGTTAATAACAAGGGATACCATAAGCAAGAATGGCATCCGGATAACAATCAATCAAATAATAATCAGCTCGGTATCAATCAATTCAATATTCAATATACTCAATTTCAAAGTTATAGGCAATATACAATTAATAATATCAAGTATGATAATAAGGAAAGGCAAGAAACAAATAATGGTTCGGTGGCCAAAATTTGGTGGGTCAATTGGCATGCCAATGTCACTGGCGACAATAGCATTCAATTGGTAGGCCTATGGTATGCAAACCAATAAGCCAATGACAAATAAACTAGGTAATTTATCAAACACTAGGTGACATATAATGGCAAGCCAATATGTTAGGGTTCAGAGCAAAATTGACTTGCCCATACAAACCAATAACAAGGTATACTTGTGAACACTCATTTTTACACCCCTCGGACTCGCATCGACCCGAACAACATTCCCTGGAACCGAACCCGCACCCAGACGGACCCGGAACTGCCTCGGAGCGCCAACGGGCCACTGTTGCAGCCCTCCAGCTTTGGCAGTGCCGCCAGAGGGGGGTGGCAGCGCCGCCACCCCCTCTGGGTGGCAGTCGCCAGCCCCAGTAAAGCCATGGGGCGGCGCTGCCCTTCCTCAGGGCCTGTGCCACCCCATGCTTATGGTGGTGCCGCCCCCTCTCTCTGGAGGCAGCGACGGGCTCCCTCCGACTTTTTGCTATTCCGACATCGAAAGTGCATGAGAATTGACCCTGGAGCTCCTATTATAAGTAGAGGGACTCCCCCCACCTTCCAGACAAGAATGACGAAGAAAAAGCAGCCCGAAACAAGCAAAAGGCAAGGAAAAAAGGCCAAGAAATCATTTTCATCACTAGATTTCGCCTTTTTTCCTCTCCAAGTGATATTTTCTTCTTCTTTAGCCCTCTTTCGATTTCAAAAAGTTGCTAATAGGGGCGTATTGAGCCTCTCAATTGAATTTTTTCTTCGAAGCAAGGACACATCGCCTCGAGGCGCCAGCCGATCCAAGGTGGAACTCCGCTCCGGAAGAGCACTCCGCCCGCCAGCATCCCTCCAAGCTAGGGCTAAGGTACATTTTCTAACTCGTCTTCTTTATTTTAGTAGAGCATTAAAATAAAGAATCAAAACATGATAAATTAGGCATAAAATCAACCCTCCTTCGTGAGAAGGAAGAACTGCGTGGGTTTTGATTCCCATTCGACAGGATACGCAGGTAAGCTGTATGAAAGCTTCAAATCCAAAAAATGACAAAACCACCTCTTTTCTCTTAAATGATTTGCTTAACTTTATTTGTTGTATATTTGGGGAATGTGTGATCAGCCTAGAACCCATAAGGGCTAGAGTTGATATCCCCTACTTTTAAGGTATTTAAGATGTAATAATTCACTCTTATCGCTTTATTTTAAATGCCTTATTATACTATTCATCCATTTGATTATTTGTTCATGCATCTTATATGTCATTCCTTTAACTTGCTCATGAAAATCATTTTGAATCAAGGTTAAAATTGAAAGCCAAGTTCAACCAAAAACCTAGTCCCCAAATCCTCTTTGGGACTAGTGCATTTTTTCCTTTGGGATAAAATTGGAGTCAAAATGGGTTTTTACCTTAAATTTTCCCAACAAAAATAACTTAAGGTGGCGACTTCAATCAAAATCATTTTTGAATAAAAAGGCGCTAAGCTCGTCTCCTTCGTGAGAAATTGTCCCTATATGAGCGCTCTGATGCCCCAATGCCTCTCTTATTCCTTCGGAAAAGAGCGGGCGGGCCCGGACGTGGCGGCGCTCAGGCGAGGCCTCACAGCTAGGGACTCCACTGGGGACAAACTTTTTTCAAAAGTTAAAAAGGACTACTAATTGGTTGAAAATCTTTTCAAAAATTACCTTTTACTTGGATTTTGGTTTAACCTTGATTTTCATGCATCACTACATCACCAGTTACGAAATTCAACCTTTGGATAGCGAGTAGCATTGATCCAACAACTCTCTTTTAGTATGTTGGGAGATAGCAAAAGCATCCACCCTGCGATGAATCCTCAAAGATTTCTTTGAGGTGTAACGAGCAGCAGTACTGTTGGACCCACGCGAAACTCGTTGTTTCACATGTGGTTAGGTATATCACTGCTCTAGTGTGATGGGTACCCTTAAACCAAGCCACCTAGCCTTCATGTAGTCGATGTTAGACCTTGGACCTTAGGGCCCATGAACCATAATAGTATTAAAATTGTCATCATGAAACATGTTTTCTTCATGCATACATACATCCATGCATAACCATGCATTCATGCATGTGTGGACTAAGAACCAATGAGTCAATGGTCGAAACCAAAGCTTTAAGCCCA
>CANXYC011146706.1:0-32395 GCA_948193065.1 Aleurites moluccanus | reverse complement strand
ATCTTAATGAATTATATATAATTTACTTTTGTTTACATTATTTAGTTTTATATTCATATTTGCTATTAGAATTTAGATTTTTCTATATTTTAATCAAATCTAAATGATTTATTGAAAATAATCATGAAGTATAGGTATTGTAAAATAATATGTAAAATGTTAAGCATTTAAAATGATATATTAATATTTTTCATATATCGAATATGCTCCTGCAGTAGCAATATCGATAAAAAGATTGTAAAAATATTATGAATTAATTTCATGCATTCTAGTTCAATCTCATTCCCTGAAGTGAATGTAGTAATATTTAACTAAATAAAATAACAAGTTATTACTGATAAATTAATGAAATATATTATGGTGATTTTATCTCATTCCCTAAAGTGAATGTGGTAATATATAACAATAATATTATAAAATTTAAAAGTAAACATATAATAATTATTATTTTCATAAGAATAAAGAAATATTATAAGAATATTTATCACCACCAGAAGTGAGATAAAATTATACAAAAATAAGAATAAAAAAGGTGAATAAAATTTTTTAAAGTAAATATTATCGATATAGTATGAAGAAAAATTGGTCAAATACTTGTCGTATAATAAAATATCTTATTGATATCTATCGAATATCACAAAAAGAGATGAAAAATATGAAGATAAATTTTAATTCTAATAATGATGACTTTAACTATGATCATATATATATATTGCTCACATTGATGTGACAAATATGTTTTTAAAAATATTAAAAAGGAGAATTGATTTCGATATATGTTGTAAATGGTGCGATAACTCGTATAATTTTAAAAATGTCAAATATTTTTTTTTATTTGAAAATGGATGAGACAATTATTTCTAGTAAAATAAAAAAAAAAATTGAAAACTCCAAAAGAGCCAATATATTATTACTAAGAGGAACAACACTTATTATATATAATGCATTATTTTCTTCAAAATCTCATAGAAATTTGTTAAGTTTTAAAGATATTCACAGTAATGAATATTATATTGAGACAATAAATAAGAGAAATCAATAATGCCTCCATATTACAAGTATTATTTCGGGTTAAAAAAAATATATAGTGAAAAATTTTATGTTATTTTTTCTGATTTGTATTATATAAAAATTAGTGGAATTGAAAAGAATCTTATAGTAAACCAGAAGTTTACATATCCAAATATTTTTATTATTTTGAATGATAAGTTAAGTATCTTGGTTTAAAAATAATGGAAAAAAAATATTGAAAATTCACGTTGGAATCCATTGAAGAACTAGAAGATTTTTCAAATCAATAAATTGGTTTTTAGTTACAAGTCAGATATTTCTCATCTAAGAATTTTTGAATGTGCGGTATATATCTTAATTATTTAATCACAACGCACTAAGATGAGTTTTCAAAATAGATTAAAAATATAAGTTGGATATAAATCTCCATCAATAATTAAATATTTTGAGTCATTAATGGTGATGTATTTACTACTCGATTTGCAGATTGTCATTTGATGAAATAATATTCCCAACATTAGGAGAAGATAATAAAAGTTGAGAAATACAAAACAATATGAACAAGAAGTTCATAAATTAATTTATTTATAAAAATTAGCAAATCAATTGCCAACATTAGGAGGAGATAATAAAAGTTGAGAAATACAAAATAATATGAACAAAAAGTTCATAAATTAATTTATCTGTAAAAATTAACAAATCAATTGTCAGATGCAATTGCTAATTTAAAATGAGTAACAAAATCTCATATAATAGATGTTAATGTTTTAATTTATATTGTCGTCTCAGAAGGACAATATATTAATATTAATGAATCTCTAATACGCTTGAAGCATGAAAAGCTATTAGTTATAAGGATAAAAATTCTCGAAAGAGAAAAGAAATAAATAATAAAGATAATTTTATTGAAAATGCAGATACTAACATGGATACACTTCCTGAAGAAGTAAAAGTACCTGAAATTAATAAAAATAATGAGATATTGATAAATTATGTTAGTTCTGAAAAAATATGGAATCAACATGAAATGATTGTGAACTATTATTTTGCATATAATGTAGTATTAAATATTATGAATAAAAATGATGATCTTGAATCACGATCTGTTCAAAAATGTCGAAATAGAATTAATTGGCTAAAATAGAAAGATGTAATACAAACAGAATTGAATTCTCTTGAAAGACGTAAGGTTTTTGGACCAGTAGTCCAAACATCTGAAGGTGTTAAACCAGTAGGATACAAATGGGTATTTGTACGAAAAAAATAAGAAAAATAAAATTATAAAATACAAAGCAAAACTTGTTGCATAAGGGTTTTTACAAAAATCTGAAATCAATTATGAAGAGATATATTATTCTGTGGTGGATGCAATAATATTTTAATATTTTATTAATATAGCAATGCATGAAAGACTTGATATACACTTTATAAATGTAGTCATAACTTATTTATATGATTCAATTGATAATGATATTTATATGAAAATCCCTGAAGGATTTAAAATGCTAAAAAAATATAATTTAAATTCTTGAGAAATTTATTCAATTATATTACAAAGATTTTTGTATAAATTAAAACAATTTGGGCTCATATGGTAAAATCGTTTTAGTGAATACTTGTTCAAAGTAGAATATAAAAACAACACTATAGAGAATTTTATATATAAATTTATCATAATTATTGTATATATTGATGATTTGAATATTATTGGAATTACTGAAAAAATTTCAAAAGTAACATATTGTTTGAAAAAATAATTTGAGATGAATTATTTTGAAAAAATAAAATTATGTCTCAATTATAAATTGAATATTGGGCAAAAAAAATTTTTGTTTATTAATTAACTTATACACAAAAAGTTCATTTATAATTTTATATATAAAACACATTTATTGAATAGTTCAATAGTTGTTCAATCACTTAATGTGAATAAAAACTCTTTTCAGTTAAAGAAAATAATAAATAAATTTTTGGTACTGAAGTACCATATCTTATATAATAGGCGCACTAATATATTATAAAAGAATGGTGAAATTGGTGTTCAATAAATTCGTTCAAGTGACAATCTAACAGATTTGTTTACTAAGATATTACCTACTGCAACATTCAAAAAATTGGATAACAATATTAAAATGTGACGCCTTAAAGATTTTTTAGTAACATTGCAAATAGGGAGAGTTTAATACTGTACTTTTTTTCCCTTAACCAAAAGTTTTGTCCCATTGAATTTTTCGGTAAGGTTTTTAATGAGGCAGTGTACTATTTACAATGCGAGAATATTGTACTCTTTTTCTTTCACTAGTTTTTTTTCCCATTGGATTTTTACTGGTAAGGTTTTAATGAGGCATATTCTTTATAAAGATGGACATCCAAGGGGAGTGTTATAAATATATATATAAATGTGGATATCTATTCATTTATCCCACTACTCATAAGTTTTTATATTTAAGTTTAATTTTATTGCACCATTTATATTGTAATTTATGGTGGGTTTATATATTGTAACATATGATGAAGATGAATCCTATAAATAGGAGTTCATATTACTTTGTAATACACAATAAGAAGATAATAGAAAACTCCATCTTTTACATCCTTATTATTGTTTTTATTCTTGTTCTTGTTCTTATTTTTGTTTTTTTTATTTTTCATAACATTTATAGCAATTATAATTCTTTCACTTATTATTAATTTAATTAAATTATTAAAATTATAATAAATTATAACTTTTTATTATATGAAGAACTTCTAACCAAATGTCTAACTTTTTATGCCAATTACATCAAGGAGTCCATTTGGAGAGAATGAAATTAGAGTTGTAATTGTAATCTTTCAATTTCAGTATTTGACAGCTATTTAAAATTATAATTGAATTGTAATTTTTCAATTTTAATATTTGACAGCTATCTAAAATTAGAATTCTACTTAAATTTCTATGGAATTATAATATAACAAAAAAGTAATTTCAAAATTTCATTTTCAATTCATAAAAATTACAATTTTATAATCACCACTACTATCCTCTTTCTCATCGCTATTGTCATTCCAATACCAACACCATTACCATCTCCAGTACTATCACTGGTGATGAAGGTTATTGAACTGTTATTAGTTGCGACAATAACTCATTAGATCGTCACTATCGATGATGATGACTAGCTGGATTACCGATAATTCACTACCACTTTTATCATCATCGTCGGCGATCTATTACTACTCCCAACCTCATCACTATTTTTATCATCATCAATTTTTTATTTAATTTTAATTTTTTATATGAAATAAATATTAAAATTATAATTTTAAAATAATTTTAATTTTAAAAAATTAGAATTAAAATTCTCAATTTTAATTCTAATTATTTACTCTAAAATACCAAAAGAAAATTGGTCCAAATTTACCAAATTTCTATCTTTCACAACTTCGCTTCTCTAGTTCTCTTCACTTCACGTGTTGCCTTCACTTCTCCAATTCCTCCATTATTGAAAGATGGACGGTGGTTTTGTCAACATCATCAATTCAATTATACTAACATGTGGCCACCCTTGTGCCAACTATTAAGCACACTATACAATTCTATGTCGTTTTCACCAAACATTTCTTTGGGCAATTTCGTCTCTCTCTCTCTGTTTAAAAAAAGAATTAATTTCCTTTCGATTTATAACAATTAGATAATTATTGAATCAACTTAATTAAATTTTCTATTTGAATGAATTTAAGAACGAATAATTCATATTTAATTTATATATTCAACATTTATATAGTTGATATTAATCTAAAATATTAAATTATAAACAACAACGGATTAAATTATAAAATTAATTTTAAATAAATAAAAAATTAATTCTGTATAAAATCTGAAATGTATCTTTATACAATAATATATACATAATAAATCATAAATACACTTTAAATTTATAGAACTCAATTGAAAAATTCATAAAAAATTAAATTAAAAACTAATTAGAGGCTACCAGAAAATGATTGGTCGGCCACAAGATTACTTATAATTTTCCATTGAATACGCTAACCAAGGCCCACCATTTCCCTATATAACCATCAACACACATTCACTCCTCACTATCACAGATCAAACGGTCACTAATAGCTCTCTAATACTTGGCTTTTGAGCAAAGCAGAAGGCACAAGTGAAGAGAAAATCTAATAGCAATGGAGGGCAAGGAAGAAGATGTTAGACTGGGAGCTAACAAGTACAGAGAGACACAGCCAATTGGCACAGCAGCTCAAAGCCAAGATGACAAAGATTACACGGAACCACCACCAGCACCACTATTCGAGCCAACGGAGCTTACTTCATGGTCTTTCTATAGAGCTGGTATTGCAGAGTTCATAGCCACTTTCTTGTTCTTGTACATCTCTGTTTTGACAGTGATGGGTGTGGTTAAGGCACCCACCAAGTGTTCGACGGTTGGCATCCAAGGGATTGCTTGGGCTTTTGGTGGAATGATCTTCGCTCTTGTCTACTGTACTGCTGGCATTTCAGGTTCGTTTGCTTAATAACTGTGAAATAAAAAAATAAAAGTACTTTTTTTTAAGCTAAAAGGCAAACTATGTTGATGCAGGAGGTCACATAAACCCGGCGGTGACATTTGGGCTGTTTTTGGCGAGGAAATTGTCGTTGACAAGAGCTTTATACTACATGGTTATGCAGTGCCTTGGAGCCATATGTGGTGCTGGTGTGGTGAAAGGATTTGAAGGACGTAAGCAATATACTTTTTTGGGTGGTGGTGCTAATAGTGTTAACTCTGGTTATACTAAAGGTGATGGCCTTGGGGCTGAAATTGTTGGTACCTTTGTTCTTGTATACACTGTCTTCTCTGCTACTGATGCCAAACGTAGTGCTAGAGACTCCCATGTTCCTGTAAGCCACTCATCTTTAATTTCTCTCCCACTTTAATGATAAAGTAAATACACCAATATTAAAAACTATGATTAACTTTTAACAATATTCTACAACTTATTAATTTTGTTTGGATGAGAGGTTGAAATCAGTTTTTAGTGATTGATGTCCATCAATCGATAAACATGTATGATTATTGATCACTAGATGCGCAAAACTAAACTTACTTTTAATACGCTTGTAATGGCTAGAAGAAATACCTATTACTTATATTTATATATATATATTATTAATTAAATGGTATTGATTATGGTGGATATTTGTGGTTAGATTTTGGCACCATTGCCAATTGGGTTCGCAGTGTTCTTGGTGCACTTGGCTACTATCCCAATTACAGGAACTGGTATCAACCCAGCTCGTAGTCTTGGTGCAGCAATCATCTTCAACGAGGACAAAGGCTGGGATGATCATGTAAGTCCTTTTCTTTCCCTAACAATTTCCCTGCCCATTATTGACGTTTATAATACTAATAATATGCTTATTGATTTTTTGATTCTTTGGTTGATTCTGCAGTGGATTTTCTGGGTGGGTCCATTCATTGGAGCAGCACTTGCAGCTCTGTACCACCAAGTTGTGATTAGAGCCATTCCTTTCAAGAAGTGATGATCATGCTATGCATATATTTATGGTCGATTGATATTTTCAAGATCAATATCAAGCTCAGTTTGTTTTATTATCTTTCTTTGATTACCATGTACCTGTACTTATTATATATGTAATAATATTATTAGTAGGTCTCTTTATTTTACCTTCTTTTTTTTTTGTTTGAGGAAGGGAAAGTGGGCCATGGGTGATGGGGTCCATCTTAAGCTGGTGGACTATATCATATGTATTTATGTCATTGTTATATACATGTGTTTGGCCGTGAATTGTGAAATGTCATTTTCTTGTCACCGACTAAAACCTACTCTCTTAGCTCATGCCCTTAAAATTATAATAATTGACTAGTGGCAATTTGTCTCTATTTTTAATTTTTTTCCCTTCTCTCTATGTTATAATTAAAATATCTTGTGTGAGGTGGGATTTGGTAGGCCTTTGATGATAAGATTTTGCTTGCTTTCAATTTGTCCTTTTCTTTCCTAATCACAAGATTAGAGATAAGCTTCATTATTGCAACTAATCTAGATGTAATGTACTTAAAACTTCTGTTAATATTTTTTTGAGTCGATAATATATACTTAAAGCAGGTACTTTTGTTTTGTAAACTAAATAAATTAATCTATTAACAGTCTTATCCACAAAAGCAGAATAGTTGATAAAGGAAACATTATACCAATTGCAAATCCTAGCCCAATGGCGGAGTAAAACAGCTTGTCAACATTGTAACCATGACCATTCCCTGCTTTCTCAGCAGCTCCTTGCACTTGAAGAATTGAATCTTCACCTGCATAGTTGATAACAAGAGGAGCTCAACAAGGTTACCAGCAAAAGAAGATGCATCAAAAATTGTCATAGATGATGTTAAATTAGGATTTTCCATTAAAAATCTGTTTGTAACTTAGCTAGGGCAGCCTTTCTTCTATATAAAGGCATGCGATTTCAATGTAAAGAATAACTTTGATCGATAAAAATTTAGTTGTGAGACTATTTTCTTTCTAAATTCTTCATTGGACTATTTCGAACTAATCAAGAAAACTTTTCTTGTGATGTTCAAACTTTATACCTTAGGTTCTTATTTGTATTATAAACAAAGAGTTTAGGCTTATCAAACTTTAGTTTGTGATTCAAATAATCATGGGATCAAAGTTTTCAATCAACAAATCTAATTTGTCTTTCCAAGAGAATTAGCTTACATATTTGGAGTTGGTATTTAAAGCAATTGCTTTTGAGATTCGCATCAGCTCCTCATGTTGTTTGATAAATTTAAAGTACCCCATAAATGATATAGAAGACATTCTTGCTGGAATTGGACCTGAAAGCATATTGTTTGAGATATTGAGCGAATTCAATTGATGAATGCAGAAATCGTTAGAGAAATTTGAACCATTAATGTGATTTCTTGACACGTTAAAGACCACTAAGCCTACCAGTTTTGTTATTTTATGGGGAAACTCTCCATGTAAATAGTTATAAGAAAGGTCTATGCAAGTCAGGAAGGAAAGAGTCTCGGTGTATGATATATAGAGACAAGCCATTTATATTTACAACCAAAATTTCTTCATAATAAGAACCCCCATGCAATTCATAAATTGAAAGATCAATAATATTTTACCCCACAATTTATTGTATCCGAGGTCTAGAGTTTCCAGATTTGACAAATTCTGCAGAGCCATTGGCAGTTGTATGGTGGTCGTGTTGTTGCTCATGTGTAATGACTGCACCGAATTCAGTTGACCAAAAGAACTAGGAACAGATCCTGTTATTTTGTTATTTTTAAGGTCTAGAATCCATTGACCATTACAATTCTTAAGCTCAAGGGAATGCTCCCTGATAAATAGTTCAAAAAAATTAATGATTATTAATGAACTTGCTCTGATAGACTCTGGAATTTCACCAGTAAGTTGGTTACTCACAAGTGGAAGGAAGTATTTCATGAATTCGCCTAACATTTCTGAGATAAAGCCTGAAAAATGATTATCAGAAAGATCTAATCCATGCTGACCCCCTAGCTGGTTAAAAGAAAAATTTAATGAATAAATACCAAAAGAAATATTCCACAACTAAGAAAGTATGACACCGGAAATACTGGCATTTGAGAAATCAAGAACCTCGATTGTTTTTTGATATTTAAGCCAGGATGGATATGAAGGCCCCAAGAGGCACAAAACACCAAGCCAGCCGATTTTAAATGGCGGAACCCAATTAGAGCTAATTCGATGTGAACGAGTTGGATGACAAAAGCAATGTCTCCAGTTTATTTAGCTTAGAAAATGGAATTCTGATACTTCACCAATCCAATGGTTAGAGGAGACATCTAGGACTGACAAATCAGAAATTTGTCCTAATTTTATTCTCGTAAAGTTTAAGGATTGTAAGGCGTCCCGATGCCCCTAAAGAAGCAGGGATGGAACTATGAAATAAGTTATAATCCTATCTGATCTCCTCTAGACCCTGAAGCTAACCTAACCAATTTGGCAATTCACCAATCAAATTGTTATAGCTCAATACCAAGCTCTTCAAACTAGGAAAAGTCCTTTTATAAAGATGATTTTCTATTCCTCTGAGGATATCAGATAAGCTTCCTGTTAACAATTACCTGATAAATCAAGATACCTTACATTGCAAAACTAGCAATTGAGCTACAAATCTTGAATAACTAACTGTTGTTGGCTACAAGAATATTTAAAGCTAGAGACAGAACTGCAAATCTTGAACTCACTTAAACCAAGATGTATATTTCTGACAAGTTGGCCAGGAAGATATCAACATACACAAGGCAACTGACGTTCACAAGCCAATTAGTGAACGCTGGGTCATAGTTATTAGAACTGAGGTCTATCACAGCAAGTGAACTAAGATGCTAAGAGATGAAATAGAATCATGTAGGTTAAATACTTCAGATACAGACTAGTCAAATGTCGAAGTATCTCCAGCTCACCAACTCAGTTTGATGTTACCAAAGATAGATCAACTCCAACTAGTGTTAGATACTTCAGAGAAGCAAGACCATGAACCCATTGAAGATTATCAACAACTAATCCTGAATATATATGGAAGTGAGATCAAGATACTGCAAGGTAAAGATGTTACCAATATGTAGGAATTGCACCACGAAACCCAACATATGCAAGGTTCAGATACCACAATTTCTTCAAAGATTGAAAGATATTAGGAACTGAAATGTTGTTGAATGCATTACAAAACTCAAGTCTAAATATGTTAAGGCCTTGAATTTCATCAATGAAGGTCGTCTAATCTTCCCACCCAACCCAAAACCAGATGGATGTTTGTTAGAAAGAGATTGACTGCTGATATAACAATTCTAGTTGTATTGTCACAACTTATTCCCCTCCATTGACAACCATTACAACCTTGCCGTGATGAGAGTAAATTGTGAGGATCCTTAAGACCATAATTGAAGTCAATAAGAGCTTCTCTACCAGATTCTGAGTAATTCACCAACTGAGAATTGCTACTACGAATGAGACCTATTATCAAACAGATGAAGCCAAACACAAAATTTCCATCCGTTGTTGAACTTCTATAAATGATGTCACAAATGCTGGGGCTTATATAGTTAAAGGAGTATTAATCTCAAAAGCTAGCTATTGAGGTTAAAGAACACAATTATATATAAGTCCATTTAACATCTTGTATTTAATCAATGTGAGATATTATATCTTAACACTCTCCCTAAAGTAACAACTGGGTCATGATAATTTTTTATTAAATCTGAAGATTGAAGTGACAAATTAGCTTAAAAATGGTTTTATAATATTTTTTTTTTATTAAAGATGCATTAAATATAATGCATACTAATGAATGATAATCCTTAAAATTAGTATAAATCATAGGAGACAAGTATGTATATTAGCTAGAAAATTGGTAGACACTTTTTGACTACTGTTTGTAACTACTGCCTATATAAAGGCATTTCTTAATGTAAAACAGTGCGTGTTTTCCTCTCATTTTTCATCCTCTTCTTAGTTAAATGATCATCAGTGATATCAGAGCACTCTTTGATCTTTAAGGGACTGTCTAAGAGAGAAAATAAGTCAGTATTACTCCTAAAAAACCTCAAGCTCGAAGATGGCTACAAACAACTTCACAACAGTCACATCTCATATTTTCAATGGTGAAAACTATCCTCTTTGGGCCTTTAAAATGGAAACATATTTGAAAGCTTTTAATCTATGAGAGGTAGTAGAAACCGGAAGAGATCCACCTCCACTGAGAGCTAATCCCACCATAGCTCAAATTAAACAACACAGTGAAGAGTGTGCAAAGAAATACAAAGCTCTTACCTGCATACAATTAGCAGTATCTGATGTCATTTGCCTGAGAATTATGGCTTGTGAATCAGCCAAAGAAGCCTGGGATCTCTTGAAAAATTAGTTCCAAGGAAGTGACATAACAAGGCAAATGAATTTGTTGAATTTAAGAAGGGAGTTTGAGATTTTAAAGATGAAAGAAACAAAAACTGTAAAGGAGTATATTGACAAGTTGCTAAAGGTGATAAATCAAATCTGTTTGCTTGGAGAACAACTTACAGATACAAGAGTTGTTGAGAAAGTGCTAGTGAGTTTGCCTAAAAGATTTGAATAAAAAATCTCCTCTTTGGAGGATTCAAAAGATTTAACACAGATCTCACTCTCAGAGCTTTTAAATGCTCTTCAAGCCTTAGAACGGAGAAGATCCTTAAGGCAAGAAGAGGCAGATGAGTCTTCATTTCAAGCAAAGACAAAAGGCAAAACTCAATACAATAAGGAAGGAGCAAAGTGATGATAAAAAGGAATGTGAGAGCAGTAAAGAAAGAGAAAGAAAAACATTTTCTCCTTGTAAACACTGTAAGAAGACAAATCATCATGAGAAAAGGTGTTGGTTTAGACCAGGTATTCAATGTAAAAAATGTAAGAAATTTGGCCATATTGACAATGTGTGTAAAAATAAAAGCAACTCACAAAGTCAACAACTTCAAATTGCTGAAAATTATGAATATCAGTCTCAGGAGGAGAAGCTTTTTGTGGCCACCTATTATTCAATTCATAACAGCAATGATGCTTGGCTTATAGACAGTAGATGCACTCATCACATATCCCCAAATCCTACCTTATTCAAGGAGTTGGACAGATCCTACATCTCCAAAGTCACAATTGGCAATGGAGAAAGTTTGGATGTGAAAGGAAGAGGTGTTGTAGTAGTGAAAACTTCAATAGGTACCAAATGCATTTCAGATGTCTTATTTGTACCTGAAATAAGCCAAAACTTAATAAGTGTAGGTCAGATACTTGAAAGGAATTATTCTTTGAATTTTGAAGATATGTCATGTACTATTTATGATCCAAGTGGTAGTGAATTATTCATATGAAGATGAAAAACAAAAGCTTCCCTGTGAATTGGAAAAGTGTTATTGTTTATGCATATACTATTACTTTGAATGATTCTGGTATATGGCATAAGAGATTTGGTCACTTTAGCTATAATTCTTTGAAGCATATGCATGACAAACAACTTGTTCATAATATGCTTGCAATACAAATCTATAATGATGTTTGCAAAGTTTGTCAACTTGGGAAGCAAACCAGAAAACCATTTCTATCAAACCAAGCATGGAGAGATGTTAAAAAATTGTAGCTCATTCATACAGATGTTTGTGGTCCAATGGCCATTCCAACTGTAAATGGCAGCAGATGCTTTCTCTTGTTTATAGATGATTTTTCAAAGATGTGCTGGGTTCATTTTCTTCAGCAAAAGTCAGAGGTAGTTGTTGTGTTTCAAAGGTTCAAGGCTTAGATTGAAAAACAAAGTGGTTGTCAAATAAAGGCAATCAGATATGATAATGGTGCTGAATATACTTTCCAAAAATTTGTCAAAATTTGTTTAAATGTTGGTATTCATCATCAACTAACAATTCCTTACACTCCTCAACAAAATGGAGTGAGTGAAAGGAAAAATAAAACAATTATAGAAATGGCTAGGTGTCTCTTGTTTGAAAAGACTATGCCAAGAAGATTTTGGGCAGAGGCTATAAATACAACTGTATATTTGTTAAATAGACTTCCTACAAGTGTTTTGAATGAAAAAACTCCATATGAGGCCTGGTTTGGAGTTAAGCCTGCCATTGATCATCTTATAGTCTTTGGTTCATTATGCTATATGCATGTTCCAAAAGTCAAAAGAAAAAAGCTAGATCAAAGGTCTCTTGAAGATGTGTTTCTTGGTTATAGCAGCAATAACAAAGGTTATAGAGTGTTTGATGTGCAAGCTTAGAAGGTTGTTATTGCTAAGGATGTTAAATTTGATGAAGATGGAATTTGGAATTGGAATAAAAACATTGCAGAGCCTTGTGATAAACTCCTCATTCAAGAGAATATTTCCCAAGAATAAGATGCAACTATTTCAGAACAAGAGTCAAATGATTCCGACTCTGAAACTGCTAAAAGAAGAACAAGGCTACTGTCAGATGTATATGCAAGCTACAACATTGCTTTGATAGAACCTTCATGCTTTAAAGAAGCAGTAAGTTCCCAGGGTTGGTTTGATGCAATGAAAAAAGAGTTGATGATGATTAAAAAGAACAAAACATGGAAGTTGGTTGATAGACCAAGCAACAAAAATGTGATAGGTTTTAAATGGGTGTATAGAATTAAGTACAACTCAGATGGCACCATTAATAAACTCAAAGCAAGATTGGTTGTGAAGGGGGTTTGCACAACAATATGTAGTTGATTTCTCAGATACTTTTGCACCAGTTGCAACATTGGACACCATCATATTGCTTACAGCTCTTGCTGCTCAAAAGAATTGGAAGTTGTATCAACTTGATGTCAAGTCTGCCTTTCTAAATGGACAGCTTGAAGAGAAAATCTATGTTGAGCAACCAGAGCGCTTTGAAGTTAATGGCATGAAGGATAAAGTGTATTTGTTAAAAAAGGCTTTGTATGGCCTAAAACAAGCTTCAAGAGCCTGGTATAGAAAAATTGATGAATACTTAATCGATATGGGTTTCAACAGAAGCAAAAGTGAGCCCACTTTGTATGTGCAAGATGCTGATAGTGAATTATTAATTGTATCAATTTATGTTGATGATCTCCTTGTGACTAGAAACAATTGTGCTCTTGTAAATCAGTTTAAAATTGATATGTTAAAAGCATTTGAAATGACAGACCTTGGAGAGCTTTCTTATTTTCTTGGCATCGAGATTTCACAAACTTAGCAAGGAATATTCATATGTCAAAAGAAGTATGCTAGAGAGATTCTACAGAAGTTTGGAATGGAGAATTGTAAGGCTTTTGAAACTCCTTTAGCTCAGAATGAAGAATTGAGTTAAGAAGATGGGGCAGATAAGATCCAAGAAGGAATGTATAGGAGTCTCATTGGATGTCTCTTGTATTTATCGGCTACAAGACCTGACATCATGTTTGCTGTTAGTCTCCTCTCTAGATTCATGCACTCTCCAAGTGAATTGCACTTTAAAGCTGCAAAAAGAGTGTTGAGATATGTTAAAGGGTGCTGAACTTGGAATCTAGTATAAAGGTGTTCCAGAAATGAAATTAATTGGCTTTACTGACAGTGATTGGGCTAGTTCTTATGATGATATGAAAAACACCTCAGGATTTGTGTTTTTTCTTAGTTCAGGGATGTTTAGTTGGTGTTCAAAAAAGCAAAATACGGTTGCTCAGTCAACTGCTGAAGCAGAGTATATCTCTGCTGCTATAATTCAAGCCATTTAGCTTAGGAAATTAATGAAAGATTTGAAGCAAGAACAAGCCGAAGCAACTCAAATTTTATGTGATAACCAATCAGCTGTGGCAATTATAAAAAATCTAGTTTTTCATGGCAAGACAAAGCATATAAAGATAAAATATCATTTTCTTAGAGAAGTAGAAAAAGAAAAAGAAGTTGAGATGGTGCATTGTAGCTCAGAGGAGCAGAAAGCAGATTTACTCACAAAAGCTTTACCAAGAGCAAGGTTTATGCAGCTTGAGGAAGCCATATACATGTCCAACAAATTTGTCAAGGAGGAGTGAAGATTGAAGTGACAAATTAGCTTAAAGAATGGCTTTGAAATATTTTTTTTGTTAAAGATGCATTAAATGTAATGCATACTAATGAATGATAATCCTTAAAATTAGCATGAATCATAGGAGACAAGTATATAAACACTTTTTGACTACTGTTTATAACTACTGCCTATATAAAGGTATTTCTTAATGCAAAACAGTGTGCATTTTCCTCTCATTTTTCATCCTTTTCTTTGTTAAATGATCATCAAAGCCTAGTTGATAGTTACAAATTTATGATGAAAACTGGGTTGATTGAATTGAAAGCTCAACACAGGCGAAGAGATAATTTGAAAGCCCATCATCGGATGAAATTGAAACGCAACACGGGTAAAGAAATAATTGAAAGAAACCATCACTAGAAGAAATTGAAAGAGAAATTAAAATCTCAGTCCAAATTATGATTTTAATAGGGGGTTGGATCATTTTCTCACTCTGATATCATGTCAAATTTTTTAATTATCGGATTTTTAAATTGGGCTTAGGTCAACCATTATCAAAATGACTAGAACTAGTCATACAGATGATTGACATTTACCATTTATATGCTCATTAATATTTTTATACATTTCCAATGTGAGATTTCCAATATACCTCCAATGTGAGATTTCTAATATACCCCTTCGTAACGAAACCACACTACGTCGCAGGCTTCATGCACGAGGGGCTCCACACCATTCTCATATGCAAGAATGAATATCTACATTTGTGGGCTTCATGGATGGGGGAAACAAATAGTGGAATAATTGTTTTGATACCATGTTACAAATGTTGGGGGCTTATATAGTTATAGGAGTGTTAACTTCAAAAGTTAGCTATTGAAGTTAAAGAGTTTAATTATATATAAATTCATTCAACATCTTATATTTAATTAATGTGGGATATTATATCTTAACAAATGATGACTATTATCTTTCAATATATAGAATCCTTTTCTTTGTCAAAACTCAAAAAGACATTTCATTTGTCTCTAAAATAATCAATTGGTGAACTTGCACAAAACGGACAAGGTAGAAGTTGTTTGAATATAGGCAATTTTATCACATTAATAACATGTTGGCTATTTCTTACTTTTTAGCATATAAGATGAAAACCCAATTGTCAAATTAGCCATTTAGAAACAATAAGAAATAAAATGCCAAATAATTTTTCTTTTTTCTTTTTTCTTTTTGTTATTGATACTATCAACAAAACCATATATAAATACAGGTAAAAGAAACAAGAAATGAAAGATAATGCTTACTTGGTTATAACAAGAGCCTAGATGGCATTATTGAGGCATGTGCAAATTCGTTTGAACAACGTCAATGTTTTTACAGTGGCTAATTAATATAAAGCTCAATTGTATTTTGTTTGAGAGATTCCACATAGCAAGATTCAAGAAACTCCATTAATAATCACCATCTTCTTTATTCAAGATTGATCTTGGCCACTGTTGCCATTAGTAGCAAGAACCAAGAAGCAAGCTTAAAATAATGATAGGAGAGGGAGAGGGTAAAACCGTAAAAGTCTGCACTCAGGCAAAGAATGGCCCAAATGTGCATCATGTGGATCCCCACTCTCCAGCATGGTCTTGCTCAAAACTATGCTCCAGCCCAAGAATGGGTCCAAAATTGTGTATACATGTTTACATTTTCCCAATAAAATTTGGTATTATATATATTAAATTGAAATATAAGCAGAGTTAATGACTTTTTTTTTAGCACGGGACAACAAAATTATGGTGCATTATTTAAGTAATATATACAATTATTATTAAATTATATTTTGGTATTCAGAGTTAGTGATTGTTTGGATTGATTTTTAAAAAGGGGTAATTAATATAAAATTCAAGCATTTTGCCATATTATACTAAAAAATCATTGTGTTTTTAAAATTATATTGTAAAGTTCTTATATTTTTGTTCCGTTAAAATTTGAGATCCTTCTATTAAAATTTCATTAAATTTGTGTAAAAAATCTATAATACTCCTCATTTTTATTCTAATTTTCATTTAGATACCATCAATTTCAATCACACCAAAATCAAATCACACCACCACCACTCTTCCAAAATGCAAGTTCACTCCGCATCCAAAATCTTGCAAGTTTTAATAACCCACCAACCTAAATCTCAATTATTTACTAATACCCTTGAGTTCACAATAGCTGTCGCTGGTGTGCAATGCAGTAAATCGACAAAAGAGACAATAAACTAGCTCTCTTGATCCTAATTGGCTGCCCTTTCCTCAACCCATCAAACACATAATTAACCTCATCAATATGCTCCATCATTTCCCCAAACTCCTGCAGCTCCATCAAAGTCGAAGTCACCCTAATTAATGACCTAGAATTACTAATCTTGTTGGTGGGTTTCTCCAATTTGCCATTTTTTTTTATTTCTTCGACTTCTTGAAAACGACGACATTTGACAAAGCATTCTCTTACGAGGGAATTGAAGTTGTAGGGATCGAGATCAAAAAAGGGTCAGAGAGAGGAAGATTCTTAGGAAGAAAAAAGTAAATTGTAAAAATCTTGATTAAAACTGCAAATTGCAATAATCATTGCAACATTGAATCAATTATTTTTTGTTTCAGAATCCATTATTTTAAATACAAATAGAAAGTCAGAAAGAGAGTATATTTAAGAGGAGGAGTGAGGTGGGATAATGAGAAGAACTTGTAAAAGCTCCCAATCTTAGGGCATGAGTGGGTCATCTCCTTCAGCCTCCACCGGTGCGTTTTTCATCGATGATAACTGTTTTGCGGTGGTGGCTTGAGATTTGATCGTGGTTTTCTTGGTGGTCTTATCTTGCATACCTGACGTATTCTTTCTAGAATTAGACTTGGATTTATCCTTTGAGCTCGCCGGCAGACCAAACCATGTTGTGCAGACCACAATGTCGAGGAGCCGTCTAATGTGCGCCACAACAAGCTCCTCATCGTAATCCTCTGCTTGTAAAAAACGCACAGGGACAACAATATCAAATTATAATAATATCCTCATCTTTGTCATTTTTTATTGTTGTGTTCCATATTGTTTTAACATTGGGGATTTTGTGAGTGGCAAAAGCAATTATAGGTTTTGAGTGCCCCATTTTTGCAGCTTTTGGATTACCATTTTTGGGTATGAAGGTTATGGGTTTGATGGGTTAGATAAGAAGAAGAATAAGAAAAGAAAATGAGTTTTAATTAATGGAGGTAGAAGATAAAAGGGGGGTATTTTGGATAATAAATAAAATATTTTAGTCAAAATTTAATTTTTATATCATTAACTAACGGAAAAAAAGATGAATAATGGATCGAAGGATTTGGTATGTAAGACCTCAAATACATTGACTTTATAATTTAATTTTGAAAATACATAGATTTTTTAATATAATATGACAAAATACAGATATTTCAAAATAATTATCTCTTTTAAAAATTAGAAATTGATGATTAAATATTTAATTATTGGAAAAATTATTAGATAACGAAAAAAAAAAAAATAATTTCTTATGCTGCACCAAATTTACTAAAATATAATTCACTAAAGTATATTAAATTCAGTTACCTCTCAATATATATATACATATATATATATATATATATATATATATATATATTATAAAAGTTTCGTGCGGTTAGATTGCTTATATAGAAGTTTTTATATTAGTAGTTAGTATTAAAATAGAGAAATTTTTTTTTGTGAGACAACATATTTATCGAGAAAATTACATCATATATGATTTTTTTTTTATTTTTATATAATTTTTATTGTTCCTTTTTTCTTTCACCTTTATATTTTTATATTTTAAAAATATAATTTTTAATATATGTTTAGTATATATTTTAATATTGTTGAGACCGGCCCATAAAACAACATGCCCATTGAAAAGAACTGGCCCATTATTGGAGTCAACCCATGAAATAAAGTTTAGTAAGACTTTAGTTAAAATGGGCTGCTTGGGAGAACATTGAAGAAGCCAACTACAAGATACAACTAAAGACGTGACCATGACAGCAAACTAAACTCTTAAATCAATCATAGGATTTGTGGCCTGCTATTCCTAATTTTGTTCCTTGATCGGACGTGAGGAGATTGAAATAAGGAGCAAAATCCCTGGCTTACGCAAGATGTGGTCAGCTTTTCCATCTATTATGGAATTCTCTCCCAAAGGATTTTTGTCATAAATTTTAGGAGGATGCTCGGATATTTTTTTATAAATTTTTTTCTCCAGAAACTGTTAGGCCAGCATCATCTCCATTAAGTTACATGGGATTTAAGTGTAAATAAAGTTGATGCAATTCAATTTGGGTCTCTACACACATACACAGAAAATTTGACAGATTTCTTAGCTTTTATCATTTTTATATTTATTTGAGTTGACGGTTTCATCTAAACACTCAGCTTTTATTGACAGATTGATTAGTCTATATATCAAACCCCTCACAGGCACAATTGATGATTTTCTGCCTATACACATGTATTATTTCGAGTTACTTTCATTATATCATACTCCCATATTTAAATCAATTAACAGTTTCATTTCTTATCTATTAATTAGACTGAGATCCTTTGCTTTGTAATTGAGATTATTGTCAGAAGTCAATGCAACAGGAGTTTATTATTAAAACAATCAAAAGATTATTATATAGAATTTGGTTAGTTAATCCAGATTTTTAATTTTAGTGCAAGAAAAAATATATATTTGGTATATATTTGTTATATATTTGATATATGTTATTTTTTTATAATTTTTTTTAGATATATGATATTTTTTAAAAAATAATTTTATAACGGTAAAAATAAAATTTTTTCTTATTTTTTAATATTTTTATAAAAATCTCATATTTATTTTTAAAGATCACACGCCTTCCTTTAAAACGGGTCGACGCGTGTATACACTTGAATAATAATTTTCTAGCTGTGTTATTTCCTTATGAATATGGGTTAAAAAGGTGGGAATTTGGCCCATTTTTCCTCACCTGCGATCCAATATCAATAAACAAAAACAAATACTCTCTTTCCCCTTCCCTCTTCCCCAAAAACCCTAGAGCGGTCTCTCCCTATCTCGCGGCTTGATTGAGATCGGAAAATGGCGGCGAGCGGCCACACTGTCTTGCAATTCACACCTACACCATCATCAGCGATCCTATCGGCAAAAGTCCATCCTTTGGTAATTTTTAATATCTGCGATTGCTATGTGAGGCGGCCTGACCAAGCCGAGCGCGTCATTGGTACGCTTCTCGGCTCCGTCCTACCCGACGGCACTGTTGACATCCGTAATTCTTACGCTGTTCCTCACAATGAATCTTCCGATCAGGTTCCCGATCTCTGTTTCACTGACTTTGTTATTTTTTTTGGAATTTTCACTCATTCTTTATGACCTATAAAAATTATTTTCGATTGAAAATGAACGAGTATTTTCATAGTTGAAGTAGTTCTAATATATGTCTTGGGGGGATTTCAGCTATTGCATATGGGTGTTCAATGTTGGTTTAGACAGTGAGTTAATGGTTGGACCACTGAGTTTGCTGAGCAGCAAAATAGAAGAGTTGTTAGTTTAATGAGCAATGCAAAAAGTCTACAATTGGCAGAAATTTAAAGAAGAGCAATGCAAAAATCTTCAAATCTTCAATGGGCGGAAATTTAAAGAATTTGTGCTATTGACAAGCTTGAGCTTATATAAATTCTACTGTTTAGGCTTTGAAAATTCAAAAAGAGGGTAACATTTAAGCTGCTTTCTGTATGTAACCACTTACATTTGGAATCACCAATTGAAAAAGTTGGAGCTAATATGATTAAGTTTCTTAAGTTCTTTGTCTTTCAATTCTCTTTTTGATTATGTTGTAGTTGAATTTATGTTCCTTTTGAAATGGTTGCAGGTTGCTCTGGATATCGATTACCATCATAATATGTTGTTGTCCCACCAAAAAGTGAATCCAAAAGAAGTTATTGTTGGATGGTAAACTTTATCTTAATTTCATTTTGTTTTTGTGTATTTAAGATAAATCAATCAATAATGTGCAGTAGGGGTTCATTTTCCCCTGTAGGTTGTAGTTGTGGATTATCTATTGGTTTCAATTTTGACTTTGTTGTTATTTGAACCTCTGTGCTTGGTAAAGATTAGATAGCCCTCTCCAAACCCTCCAAGCTAGGGCCACATGTTTCTCGTGAAGTCTAAATTTCCTTTTGATGGAATTTTATGTTTTCAAGAAATGTTTTGTTCTTATGCTTCAGCATTTGTGTTCAGGTATTCAACTGGATTAGGAGTCACTGGTGGAAGTGCACTTATCCACGAATTCTATTCTAGAGAAGTTCCCAACCCTGTTCATTTAACAGTGGATACAGGGTTTAGGAATGGAGAGGACACCATTAAAGCATATATTTCAGTTAATTTGTCTCTTGGAGATCGTCAGCTTGCTGCACAATTTCAAGAAATTCCTGTTGATCTTCGCATGGTTGAAGCTGAGCGAGTTGGATGTATGTATATTCTGAAAATTTATTTTCACAGTAAAATATTTGCTCATCGGTTTTGTCACTGTTTTATTATTACCTCTTATGCTAAAGGTTTAAGCAAGATTGTCCTAGATTAGTTTAATTGTTCTTGTGATTATATAGAGAAGCTATCCAAGATAGTCTTGCAGATTTCCCCGTCTCTTGGCTTTGGTTTAAGCCAGGGTTTGCAGTTGGGATATTGCCATTGATGTTGCTAGGTTTCCTGTTGGCTTTCAAATTATGAAATTTGTGATAACATAAACTACATCTTAATGCCTATATTGTAATGGCATCTATGAAAAATCAAATTTATTGCACTATTCTCTTTTATTATGCATTTTGCTAGGATGCAGGCTCCTTTGTTGATTGAAAAGAAAAAGATTAATAGCTTCGCTTGACTTCGTTGCAATTCACTTTGAACATTCATCTGTATGCAACTGACTAAAAGTTTAAGATTGATTTTGGATAGATATCTTGAAACTCAAGGTAATAAATTTGAATTTATAGGTCAAAGTGTAGAAATGAAGATTTAGATGTGTAGAGGAGTAAAAACTTTGGTCAACCAAACTGTCAGAGGATATTTAAAAGGATGTCTTTTTTATAGGTATTTCAGACTCATGCTCGAAGTAGCTTAAGCGAATCAAGCCAACCAAACCTTGGTCAAGCAATTTAAAATAAAAATAAAAATATTCAAAATCTCTCCATTTGAAGTACCCTAACTCGAGGCTACCTATGTTTGTTTTTTCTTGTGTTCATAAAATAGATTTTATTTGCTAAACGTTTTGGACATTTCATTTCCATCCTTGTTAGTGTCTGTTTTCATGTCCCTTATAAGATGTTTGGAGTTCTGTCTCTTAATGATATTTTTCTGTGTATAAGATGGTGTCTAACATGATCTGATGGGATCTTCATGATTGTAGTTGATATCTTAAAGGCACCTATGGTTGACAAAATCCCAAGCGATTTGGAAGGAATGGAAGCCTCAATGCAGCGTCTGCTAGCTCTAATTGACGATGTTCACAAATATGTTGATGATGTTGTGGTGAGTAAAATGGTGCTGCCTCCCATATTTGACTCGTACCTTTTTGTCACGTGGGGTAATATAATTCTTCTTCTCAGGAAGGGCATGCTGCACCAGATAGCAGCATAGGCCGATTAATATCAGATACTGTCAACTCCCTTCCAAAACTTTCGCCATCAGCTTTTGATAAGCTAGTGAATGACAGTCTTCAGGTAATGGTTAGGTTGCTAGCATATCATCTCAAAATGAAGTTTGTAAACTTAATTATATCATTGACTTCGACACTTTATACCATTTAATTAACTGTATAGACAACGGAATTTCGTCTCTTGCTAAAACTTGTTGGCCTAATTGTTTGATTTTTGTTACTGATAGTTTTGTTCACCCGTATTCTTGAATATGTTGTAGCTTTGAGGTTACTCTCAATGCTAATGTATTTCTATCTGATATTTCTTTTCCAACTTTTGCTTTTTCTTTGTTCCTACAGGACCATTTGCTCTTGCTATATTTGTCAAGCATCACAAGGACACAGTTGAGCTTAGCAGAAAAGTTGAACACAGCTGCTCAGATCCTCTAATTTCTATCCATTGGTTGAATCCATGGGGCAAAACAATTTTATTTTTGACTGTGTAATGCATCATTAAGCTTGAGGAAACAGCCATTTATTCTCTATAAGAGGGATGTATTGATTTCGACTAGGTAGGCTGTGCACAAATTATATCTAAGTTTGGTTTTGTAATGGTTAAATCATGCATTGTTATTCAGTTGGGAAAGTCAAGGTTAAATCATACTTTTTTTGTGCATCATTGTAAGAATGCTGTTACATTTTCCATTTTAATTTCTATCCATGTCTCAGAAGTATTTTTTTGGAAAATTCTATCATGTGGTTGGATCAGTCTCGGTATTCTTTGAGCTTCATACATCCTTGCATGGATTGCATGAAATTACATTTTTTTGTCCGATTCGAATGGCATTTACAATCTGTATCACATGGTGTTCTCCGGTTAATGCTTTCAAACATGCTATCTGGTGATTGTCCAGTACCTGCTCATTTTTTTATTCTGTTGGCAAGCATTTAGCTTATGCGACTTATTATAAAAATTTCCTACAAGTTTTAGGTGAAAATATTTGATCCTTTTACTTACAAATAAATATTTCAAATGTCCAATTTTACTTTAATAATTTTGAAAAACAAGTGCTTAAAAATTACTCATTTTGTAGTTCGATTATGAGTTTGTCTGTTATTCACACTTGACATGTTAATTTAAGTTGATAAAGTGGCGTGAGACTCATTCACATTTTTTCTAAATAATAAAAAATATTAAAATTTAAAAAAAAAAAAAAGCAAGTCATTTTTCTTTCCAAGAGTTTTAGGAATTCATTTGATAGCTATCAGTTTCAAGTCCGAAATCATGCATAAATCTCCACTTCATTTAACAAGCAAAGCATGCCAATTGCTTCCAGTTACCATTTGAAACATCAAGCGAAGCTAATTCAATCAAAATCCACTTCAAATATCGTATAATAAAGAAGTTATTTCGCCCGAGCATTCGAGATTGAGAAGTGGAAAGGTTTTCTGCACCTTCAATGGAGCTGGAGCAAATACCCTCTTGGACATTCCTTCACAGGAGAAAAACCTAGATCCAATAATCCCAAATAAAGGCTTAATCCTCCTCCTTACACTTGGAACTGAAGGACCAAACAACCCAAATGCATTTGCCATCTATACTATTAACACTCTAGACCAATATTTTCGTTGTATGAAAAGAGCAAAAAAAACACAAATATCTTTACTCTTTAGTTTATATACGAGAGACCAAGAATGAGAAACATATGTTTGTAGACCCAGAGCCCATGAAATTAGAAGAAAATAGAATAAAATAACACAGAAGAGAATAGATTTTTTCATTTTTAAAATATATTTTCTCCTGATTCTCTTGTGTGTTAACTTTTTTGGTGTCTTTTCTCTTGAATCGATTCCTTATTTCATATTGATATTTGATATTAAGGTTCAAGTCTTCCAAGGAGGAGACTTGTTACATTTTGTTGTACATGTACTACATGGCAATGGTAATGGCTTTTCATTTTCTGTAACTGATAAATCTTTAATTTTATTCAGAAGGAATGGGAAAAAGGAAAATGCTACTTTTTTAAAAAAAAAAAAAAAGGATTGATGAGGATGAAATTTGAATATCAACTCATTCCTAAATGGTTTTGCACATTTATCATTGGATCAAAGGTTGGTTTGAGAATCCCATTAAAAATTTTGAGTAAACCTTTAAATGTTTAGTAAATTTTTAGTAATATTTAATTTTTATAAGTTTAAGATTGATTTTAAACATAAACACATACACATTTAATATTTTTTAAAAAATCAATTTTAAATCTATAAAAATCAAACACTAATTTTTCATTAACCCTAAAGATTCTTTTAATTTTTAATCTAAAAGGACGATTATAGCAATTGCAATATCTAGCTAGTTCAGATTCATTGATTGAAACAAAATGCTACTTACTAATTTGTTGCATTACTTCTTTTAGTATAATAAGGAAAATTAATAAAATGATAGGTTGAACTCTTATTCTCTTATATTATAGTAAAAATTGAATTGAATTATCAAATTATTAGTCATATCAGGTACAAAACTATTTATTGGTTGAGGTAAGTCTGAACCTCTCCATTAAAAAAAAAAAAACCTTTTAACTTATAAAAAAATTTCATCTAATCCATTCAAACTAGCTTTTCAAATAGAAAAATTTTCTCGATTCACTTTTAATTAAATTATTGGCTTTTATAAATAAAATAGTAGTTGTAGCTTAGTTTTAAACACATGAATTGTGTGATATCATATTGAATACTTTCACAATACAAGAAAAGACTTATTTTAGGTTAATTTTAATAAAAATACTTACAGTGATGTGTTTATGTTGTATCATGAACATATCCCATGTATCCATACTTCCCCTGCTAGCCTAGCTCCCATTATTTGGTGCTGCCTCACTTTAAAAACAATTATTACAGTGTTATGGAGACATTAATGACACAGAAATTAACGATTTATTGATCCTGAATGAAATCCACTACACAAGCATGTCCCACAATTTGTTGCAGTAATTGCAGTGATTGTTTGGGAAAATGGCAGACCTTCTATATGATTATTGGGTTTCAAGAATGAATGTCTTATGTTATTGTCCTTCCATGATTTGCTCTTTTTTTCCATCATGTCCGGACTGTGTTTACACTCATCTTCTTCGCAATAAATATATATATATATATATATATATATATATATATATATATATTTACATTAATTTAACAATTCGAAGTGGTGGAAGACAGAACATATATAAAGGAAAAGAAAAGGGTTGCAATGCAAATTATGTGGGTATGGGTAACTATAGGTGGCCTAGATTTCACGCGTGCCCTTTATTTCTCCTGTTGCCTCTACTGCTTCTCGTTTCTCACTCAATTTCATTTTTCTGTTCCTGTTTGTCGGAACCTCTCTCTCATTGCACAAAAGCAGAAAGTGCTTCTTTTTTTAGGTCAAACTCAAGACTTAACTCTGAAAAACACTATGAAGTTAAAAGCTCATTGATAGAAAGTGCTTCTTTTATTTTAAAAAAAAATAAGATAAGCAACTTAATTAACCAAAGAAAGAAAAAGATGCTTAATGAATTTTTAGTTAATATTTCTAAACATATGTTTTAAATGAGGTAAGACTGTAAGACTGTAAATTTGAACTTCAGTCTTAACTTAATTATTAAAAAAAAAAATGACAATCGAATTACACATAATATAACAATAGATGTGTTTTTCTAACTTGGATAAGATTTCAAATTAATTTGATCCAACCAGTATTTAGTAAAGTGTTAAATCATATAAATTATTAATAACTCACAAGAGGTGAGATTTGAATCTGAAATCTTTTGATTATCTTAAGTTCTTAACTAATTAGGTTAAGATATCATTGACACATTTTTATAATTTGATTTATATCTTAACTACTTCAGATGATATATATCTTCTCTTTTAAATGTAATTTGAGATTATTATTAAGTTTATCAAATATATATGTAGTTTCCAATATATATTATCAATTGTAATTTCCATTAGACCAGAGAGTTTGATTTAAAATTTTAAGCAAGAATTAATTTAAGCTCTTTTGGTTTATAGCAATTAGGATATTTATAATATTATTGACTAATTTATTTGTCTATGAATTTATATCTATACTCTGAATGAGTTTAAAGTGTACCCTTAATTTTATTTAAAATTATCTCTTAACTGTTGATTATTATGACATGATAATATGAAAAACAAATCTTATTATTATTTAGATTAAGTTTTTGTGATTATTTAATTATTTTCTGAAAACAAAAATTTTGGTTTGATTTCAAGTTTAAGAGAGATAATATCATTAGATTAAATTTACAATTTACAAGTATGGTGCTTTGGGAATATTGTATGTGTAGAGGCAGAAAAAATCAATCAGCTTACTGATAGTTGTATGGTTTGATAACATAAATAGCTAGTTTGCTAATTAATTGTAGTTGTATATATATATATATTAAATAAAATGAGAATATATTTTTCTTATTCATATAAAATATGATTAAAATATAAATATATTTATATAAATTCATTTTTATATGAGTATAAAAAATAATATATTATCATCTTATTTAATAATTATATATATATATAGTATTCAAATAATAGAGAAGGCCTGATTAGGATGAGACTTGGGAGAAAGAGTAATAATTTTATTTTGAAGGTTTGATATAAACAAGAAGACAAGAAGAGATTAATAATTAAAGACATGAAGCAAACATACCTAGGAGTTAGAACACCGCAGCCTGTAATGCCAGAGTGATAAGAGACAAAAATTAACATATTATCGTAAACAGAAAATATCATCGGGAATTGAAGGAAGTGGTGGATGTGTTAACCTCAATTTTAGACTTCTATTTAGACTTTATATAACAGAAAACGAATGAAAACAAGAGGGTAGAAACACTATATACAGAAAATATTTTTTTTTTGTTTAACAATTATATAACCCACATTTCCCCTAATCATAAACATGTATGTTTAATTTGAACTAAGGACATACATGGAAATTTCAACTAATTTACCTTTAACCAGAGCTTAATATAGAGAAAAATAAATCCACACAAATTGAATTGATTTAAGTAATTTATCAAACACAAAGGTTTTTTTTTTAATAAATCAAACTTAAACATGATGAAATTAGAAAATCAATCATGGATGGACCGATTAAAAAAAATGCTAGGTGAGTTGAGAATTAAAGATAAATCAAGGAGCATGAGAAAAACTACAAAAATAGAGAAGATAAAATATTGAAAACTATGTAAAAAAAGATAGATTTAAATGAGTTAAATAATTTTTTTTACATATAAATTAATGAGTTTTTCTTTTTATACTGAGGTGACTTTGATTGGATCTCTTCACCCCTAAATATAAAATTTTGAATCGACTCACAAGTAAATATGTTTGATATGATATTTATTGATATTTAATGCTTTATTATATTGAAAAAAGTTCTATTATCATAATTTTTTATTTTTTTTAATACATATAACTTGATTTAATAAAATGCATAAAAATTAATTTGAGATATCATTTTAAATAAGTAATGTTATGAATAAAGAATAAATTAATTATTAATTTATCAAAATTATTTTTTTTCTTTTCTAATTTCAAATATTCCATCGATTTTATCTGATCATGAGAAAATTTGACTTTCTATGATAAGATTATGAGATTATGGTTCAAATTTAATTAAGTTTAACCCAATTAATAAAAATGCATGTGCATGCTTTAACCAAATACTAATTTAAATTAAATTTTAGTTGAAAGACAAGTCCTAAAGTACAAAGTTTGCACTTACTTCTTAAATAATAACTCTCTGCCTAGCTACCTAATAGTGATTATATCTTTTTAATTGATATTAAACTCCCTAATTTTGAAAAGTGGAAACAAGTAGTTGGCTAAGACAGAAGCCACATGACAAGAGAAAATACAAGCTGCTTCCCTTTTTGCTGGTCATGAGTTGTCTCTCCCAAATCTCAATTTGGTGGCTTTATTGTCTTCTTGTTTGTATTCCCATTCATTGTCCTTATAAAAAGCACCCATTATTCACCATATTTGACTGAGTTGTTTCTATAGTCAACTAACTCAGTATCTTTGTCAGTACTTATAGATCACAACCATCCAACTCTAATCAGACAATGTGAACTTTGACTTTCACTTCCTTCAATCTTCTTTACCATGACAATATCTAAGCAATTTGAACTATTTTCATGTTCTTTAGTTGATATCCCTACTAGTTTAAAAACAAAGCTTGGATTATTCACTGTCTTAATTGTGTTGGATTTATTATAGGTAAGGTAAGTCTACTTTAAATTAATTAAGCATTATGGTAATTAATTGCACCATTTACAAATGTTATATAGTACAAAATTTTACTTCAAAATAATACAATCTAAACTTCAAAACAAAGCTTGGATTATTCATATATCCTTATGGGTTTGGACATATTAGCTATGTTAGTCTTTTATTTATATTTATTCATTGAAAGAGTGTCTTATATTATTATTTAAATTATTATTAAGAAAAATAATAATAAATATTAATTAAAAGTTATTATAAATTACTTTTAGGATCTCTTTCATATATTCTAGACTTTTAATCATGAAAGTTATAAAATAACTAAACAGTTTCAAACTATTTTTCTTATAATAAGATTAAATATGAGATTTTTTTTTTTCTAAAATTTATGTTCTGATCTTAATGTTAGTTTTTAGAGATTTTGGATTTCAATTTTTTTAATGATAATTTTGGATTTCAATTTGATATCAAATGCTATTCACAATTATTCATATTAAAACATTGAATTATGATATTAATTTTTTTTAGCATTGAGAGAATAAATTTAATTAATATTAGTGAGATTTGAATTTTAATGTCCTCTAAAATAATTTCACACTATCATTAAATTAAAATACCGTTTAATTTATCATATTAATTTACTATCACTTTTTTTATACATTTATAAAAAATTTATTCTCTTTATTACGAAAGAGTAAACATTTAACTATCGAATTATTACTCTAATTTAAACCATGCATTATATAGGTAGGCGTTGATAGGGCATTATATGTGTATAATGTATATAGTAACGAGTGCACACACTTTACAGAAAAACACAAACAAACCCTATATATATATATATATATAAACCAACTCCAAGAAAAAAAAATTTTAAAACCAAGATTCATGCAAAGATTACAATAATTAATCAAGTAATGAAACTAAATTACTTGTTGTCTGCTCGCCGACCCATACGTTGAACAATGGCAGCTTTTTTGCTTTGTCTCTCCCAGTGCACAAAAATCCGGGCACGATCAAAAATGCTAACAAAATAATTAATTAATATGAAATGGGAAAAAAAAAAAAATCACACATTATTAAATATAAGCATATTAAGTAAGTAATATAAAAATATATTTCTCAATTTTAATAAGTTAATTTTTAAATTTAATTCTCTCAATATATATTTTTTTTGTCTAAAATAAATATCTTAATTTTTTTTGATATATTCTAATTTAATTATCTTATTTTTTAATTTAAACTATATTTTACCTTAATATTTTAATAATATCTTCATTTATTTGGTTTTATATAATTGATGGAAACTTGAAAAAATAAAAAATATTTATTATATTTTAAAAAAATAAGGAGATGATTGTATTTAATTAGAAAAAATATATTAAAATAATAAATGAGATGATAGTATTTAATTAGGAAAGAGTAAAAGTTAAAATAGTCTAAAAAAAATTTCTTAATATTTATACATTTTACAATTAGAACATTTATTTTAGAATGAATGTAGTATTAAAAACTCAATATGATATCATAAATTATATTATAATTTGGACTGGATTCAATTTTCTTTCTTGATCAAATATGAATTATTCTCATATTTTAAATTTATTTTTTCATCCGATATAGATTATTCTTGAATTTTTAATTCTTGAACTTGGTAACCACCCAATTATATCATAATTTGGACTAAGTTCAATTCTTTTTTCCTTGACTTGGTATGGATTAAACTCGTATTTCAAATTTATTTATTGGTCCAATATTTGGCCCTATATGGGTTATACTCACGTTTCAAATTTGTTTATTCGTTCAATATAAATTATTCTCAGACTTTTAATTTTTTGACCTGATAATCATCCCATTATTTAATTCTTTTTTTTTAACTCGGTATAAATTATTCTCGGATTTTAAATTTATTTTTTCATTCGTTATAGGTTATCCTCTAACTTTCAATTTTTTCGTCTGATATGAATATTTTTCAATTTTTAAATTTTCTCTTGACTCAGTTCAAATTATAAATTTTTAAGTATTAAATCAAAAATTATCTTCATACTGTTATTACTTGATCCGGTATGGATTATACTCGTATTTTAAATTTATTTCTTCGTCTGATATGGATTATTTTTGAACTTTTAATTCTTTCACTTGGTAACCACCCAATTATATCATAATTCAGATCGAGTTTAATTTTTTTCTCGGCTTGGTATGGATTATTCTCGTGTTTTAAATTTATCTATTCATCCAGTATTTGACCCTGTATGAATTATACTCATGTTTTAAATTTGTTTATTTATTTGATATGAATTATTCTCAAACTTTTAATTTTTTCATCTGGTAATCATCCCATTATTTAATTCTCCTTTTTAACCCGATATAAATTATTCTCAGGTTTCAAATTTATTTTTTCATTCATTATAGGTTATTTTCTGACTTTTAATTCTTTCGCCTAATATGAATATTTTTCAAGTTTTAAATTCTCTTTTAACTCGGTTCATATTATAAATTTTTAAGTATCAAATAAAAAATTATATTCACACAATTATCACTTGAAGATACAATATCTCTTTACCAAGTCAATATCATAAATTTACAAGTATCATATAGACTTATCAATAATTATTTTCGTCCAGTTGTCATTTAATGGTGACATTCTCTCTTGATCCAGTCTATCATAAATTCAAGTGTCAACTACGCTTATCAAAAGTTGTCTTCGCCAGTTGTCACTTGAGGAGGGCATTCTCTCAATCCAATTTATATCATGAATTTGCAGGTATTAACTAGGCTTATCAAAATTTGCATTGATACAATTGATACTCGAGGAGAGTTTAAAATAAAAATCTCACTTCCACATTCATTAAATATAAGATATTAAATGAGTTTATATATAATTGAACTATTTAATCTCAATAAGGCTCTCTAACCAAAAGCAATTCTAGATTAAGGCAAGGTGGATACGTGTCCTTTTTTTGATTTTTAAAATTTTGATATAAAATTATTATTTAGTCTCTATAATTTGTAAAATTAATAAAATGATTATTTTATTTTGAAAAATTAATTTTAAATTCTTAATAAAGTATTATTTAATATAATTTTCTTTTATTTTTATTTTTTGCCCCCTTAATTTTTAAATTTTTTTAGAATAAATTTCTATTTATTCCATAAAATTTACTAAAATTAATAAAATAATCATTCTATTTTGAAAAATTAATTCTTTAATCCCTAATAAAATATTATTTAATCTCATTTCCTTTCACTTTTGTCTTTCCTTCATTTTCTTTGCAATTTTACTTAATTTTCTTTATTTTTTCATTTTCTTTTTTAATTTTATTATTTTTTTAATAATATTGTAATGACATTTGTACAAGTAATTAATATAGAAATGGATAATCAGCTTTTAAAGTTTATTCCAAATTTATATTAAAAAACGCAATTCATTATCCCTAAACCCAAAGCAGATTGTAATAAACAAACTATATAATCCTTTTGATCACTACTAATTCATAAAACAAACCAAAGATAAGGGCAAAATGAATATAAAATTTCAAAAATTAAGCATATAACATATGTATTCTATTATATATAAATATATGCACACGAGTTCTTATCTTTTGAGAGTTCAGAAGTTTTTAGAAAGAAAGAAAGTTGAGAGTCTTGTATACATCAAAGTAGAGATATCATCATATCATGGAAGAAAGAATGTCAGGCTTTTGTTTTACAAAAGCTCGTGGTCGCAATAGTGATGGTAATAATTGTAATACTGGAACTAAGTGTGGGCGTTGGAATCCTACTTCTGAACAAGTTAAAGTACTTACTGACTTGTTCAGGTCTGGACTCCGAACTCCGAGCACTGATCAGATCCAAAAAATCTCTTCTCAGCTCAGTTTTTATGGCAAGATTGAGAGTAAGAATGTA
>CANXYC011146474.1:0-16949 GCA_948193065.1 Aleurites moluccanus | reverse complement strand
TTGGTCATTTGGTTGGTATTTGAGGGTGAGAATTAAGGGTGTTGATATTGGATCAAAGGTTGCATCAGGTTTGATCAAATGGTGAGATTTTGGCTGATTTGGTATCATGGATTTGAATAGGGTTTGATCTTGGATCAAAGGTTGAGACTATGGTTGATCTTGGATCATGGGTTTGAATAGGGTTTGGACTAAGGGCTTCACTTCAGTTCTTATGGAGATGACTCATTTTTAGGGACCGTGATTTGAAGAGATGGCCTGCTGTTGAGGAATGATGACTTAGATCACTTTGGTGGTCTTTAAGGTTGATAGGGAGTTGGCAATTTGTTAGGTATTGGCAATGGAGAGGTGAGGGTTTGAAGCCACATTCAGTTTTGACTGAGTATATTGGATTGAGGATGATGCCATGCTCAGTATTGGTTCAAAGATTAACTTGGAATGCTGAGGTTAGGTATGCCTTGTCTGAATGGTTTTGGACTCCTAAAGGTCAACTATATGAGTTGGTCATGTCGGTTTGATTTTGGACACCTAATGGAAGGCTATGTGGATTGGTTTCAATTTGGATCGAAGGATTGGCTTTGAGAGTTGGTTCTTGTGAAAGATGACTTTGTTGAATGAGGTTTATGGAAGATGAATTTGTGGTTGGCTTTGTCTCAGGCTAGAGGCTTTTTCAGATGGGTTTAGACCGTCAAAAAGATAACTTGGCTGCTTAGGCTCATGGACCTTAATTCGTGATCCACTTTTAATTCCATACCTGACCCAATTTCAATAGGTTTTAAATTTGGTAATGAGGGCTTGGCTATTCATACGGTCCAAGGATAACTTGAGAATTTCGAGTTTGGTTTCACTGATGAAGATTAGAGGAATCTGAACCCTTTTTGCTGAAACCATTGAATCCTTTTTGCTTTGCCCCTTGAGCTTGAACTTGCTTTTGGGAAATGGGAGGTTTTATGAGTTTGACTTATGGGAAAGACAAGCACAACTATTCCTACTATTTGAGATTGAAAAGATTCCTAGGGCTGACACTTTGTCAATTTGGATCAGTAGGACTGACACACGGGTCAATGACTTGACTGACACTTTGCCGGTTGGATTCTTTGGAATTGACATATAAGTCAAACGACTTGAAAGAAAAGTCATTCATCATGAAAGAAAAAGACTTCTTGATTTGGTGATTTGGACAATCGACTCAAGGAATGATGACTTTGGATTACTTATCCTTTGATGATGGTCTTAGCCATAGTGACTAGATGTTGACTTGAGAGACATGCCCCCTGATGAGGGATTAGGGTAGTTTAGTCATTTAACTACTTTGACTAAGAGATGTGATGATTGACACAAAAGGACATACCCCCGATGTGGGACAAAGACAACTTAGCCAATTAGCTAAGAGACATGAAAGATTAACATTATAATCGTTTGACACTAAGATACTGAAATGACTCTGATGACTCTAGTGAGGACTTGTTAGCAACTTTTGCTATAATGATTGACTCAAAAAAATGATGATTTTTTTTTGCTTTAATTTTTGCCCGAGCTGCCCTTCCGGGTTTTCAACTCGCCTAGCTACTCTAATTTTTGCCTAAGCTGCCTTATTCAGGTTTTCAACTTAGCGAGCATGAAATAATTAATCTAGGCACAGAAAATGATAATTTTTTTTATACTTTAGACCGTACCCAAGGTGGGCTGCCTACGTATCTCCATTTGCATTTTTTTTCACACATCAAAATTTCTTTTGGGAGAATCAGGTCCTCGTAGTTCTGTTCATACAATGCATCATCTGATTACAATGGTTTTAACATTCATTCCCATCTAATCGATGAGTAGGATGCCTCCGTCAGGCAGGATCTTCTTTGACACATAAAAGCCAGCCCAATTAGGCCCAAATTTTCCTCTTGGCTCTTAAACGTGAGCTCTGATTTCCTTTTAATACAAAGTTATCTTCTTCCAACCCTCTGCCAGTTACTCTCTAGTTGAAATGCCTTTGTTGAGATATACTTTATATTGAATGTAACCAGTTCTGCCATTCAATATGTCATTTTTCTATCAAGTACTAACCTCTCCATAATGAATTTCAAGGGGCTCTTATCTACAAGAACATGAGTAGTGAAAGAACTTATGTAATGTTGAATCTTATGGCATACAAAACTGAAGCGAGACACAACTGCTTGATTTTGTTGTACTTAAGTTCATGAGCTAAAATTTGCTTATTCCAATGATAGATGATATTCTCTTTATAAGAATCTTTGGCATCTTGGGTAAACATTGTCTCCATGGCTTCTTGAGTAACAGACATACAAGACAATAATGGTTTACTAGGCCTTGGAGGTTATAAAACTAGAGGGCGATCAAAGGCATTTTGACAACCATCATTCCATTGTTGAGAAGCTCCCTTTTTAACAATTTGAAAATTGGACCTCACACATCAGCCATTTGTGACATGAAGTGACTAATGTATTGTAACCTTCCGAGAAAACCCCTAATCTCCTTTTCAAATCTTTGGGACTGGCATTTCTAAAATGGCTTTTGATTTTGTGGGATCAACCTTATAACCCTCTTACTAACCATGCTACCCGAAACACCAGGAGATACACCAAAAAGGCATTTAGCACAGTCCAACTTTAAATTGTATTGGCAAAGTCTAAGAAGAATCACCTAAATGCTCCTAAATGATCATCAACTGTTATAGTTTTATGAGCATATTATCCACATATACCTCAATATCTTCATGCATCATATTATGGAAAAGAATGGTTGCCATCCTTTGGTGGGTTGCCCCAGCATTTTTTAGCTTAAATGGCATAACATTACAACAATAGGGCATACCTGGATCTAGTTATATCCTGTATACAGATAAGTCAAAGAGACCATTTCAGGTCCTGCCATGTGATCAACCAACAAGTCGATGTGAGGTAAATGGAAATCATCCTTTAGCAATCCTTGTCCATCTTTCTAGGTACATGCACTATTTTGGCTAACCTCGAGGGGTAAGTAATAGGCTTGATAAAACCATTCTTCAACAGATTGGGAAATTCTTGAGAGACCATTTTGCCTTTACAAGTTCTGCTTTACAGGCTTCATATTTTCCAGGGTTGGAATCAATACTCATCATATGCTCCGGTCCTTAGGCAAAGCCATCTAAGAATTCCTGAACTGTTTTGAATAAAGAAGCCTTTGCAAAATGATGATGCCATGTATGCAGTTTTCAGTTCATTATCTGTGCCAAAGTTAATTGATTTTTTTTCCTTCTTTTCTTTTATTATTATTATTATTATTATTATTATTATTATTATTATTTTACTTTATCTTTTTTTTTTTTCATCATTTTCCACATATACACAAATTGGATAAAACAAGGAAGTTATAAGAAGAATTCAAACTTTTATTATGAAAAAGAGTATCATCATATAAGGTTACATAAAAAATATAAGAAATACCAAAAGAGTCGATTACAGGCTCGAAAAAGGTAATGAGAAGAAACGTGACTCAAAAGACTCTAATTATGACTCAGATTTAGACTTTGACTTGACTCATGACTCACACTTGGACTTAGACTCTGATTTGAATTCAATCTCAGACAGGTCAGATTAACTGGGCTTCAATTCCTCCATAAGATATGCTAATTTGGGCTTTGGTTGGTTGATGAAGTGGGGTCTATTTCTACTTACTTTCCTTCTAATCTGAATCTTCAGACCTGAAGGGATTGATGACGGTTCAAACGTAAATGGGGGCGTCAGGTATCAAACCAGGGGGAAGGATATCTCCAATGTCAATGACATCTTGGATTTTGTGTCATAAGTTCTTGCACATATCTGTTTTATGCCTAGCACTTTGATGATAATCACAATACTCATTCATGTTCTAGCTTTTAGGCAAAGGGTTAGGAGGTCCCTTTGATTCTAAAGGTGTGACCAATTTAGATTCCAAAGCCTTCTTGTAAACGAAGCTCAAGGGCATACCTAATTCTATGAATTTCCTTTTCAAAGGCCGACTCTTCTGTTTGGTAGAGGTAATGGAAGTGAAGATGTTATTCTGCTTGTATCTTTTCTCCATTATGTGGCCTTGTTCTAGCACAAGAATATTTCACTTCACAGACTTTTCCATGGGTGAATGGGTAAAGGTTTCCTTACCTTGAAAAGGATTCAAGGAAAAGGAAGGGTTGGTGTTGGTCATGTTAACTTGAGGTGTATTTGAAGAGCTTGGATCAATCGGTTTGGGCCTGGTCTGATTCATGGACTTTATTTCATCAATTTGGGAATTCAAGGCTTTGGTCACATAAGCAGGTGCATTATGGAAGCTAGTTTGTTGAGCGATCAAGGCTTTAGAAAAGTCAGCCTGTTGAGCGATCAATCTTTCATTGAAGCTGGCTTGTTGAGTGATTAAGGTTTCATTGAAACGGATTTGTTGAGCATTAAGGGTGGAATTGAGCATGGCTTCAAAATTCTCCTCTTGCCTTTTGATGAGGGTGGTGAGAAGTGTGTCCATAGCATTCATATTAGTTGGGTTAGCCATCGGTACCTTTTAAAAGATAAGGAAAGGGATTAGTGCATGGAAGAGAAAACCTAACTCTATTATAGGTTTATAGGGAAAAGGAAAACCTAACTCTGTTCTAGATTTTAAGGGAAAAGGAAAACCTAACTATGTTCTAGGCTTTTAGGGAGAAGGAAAACCTAACTATGTTCTGGGTTTAAAGGACACCTAACTCTGTTCTAGGTTTTTAGGAAAAGGAAGACCTAACTCCGTTATACGCTTATACCTAACTCTGTTCTAGGTTCTCAAAGGACACCTAACTCTGTTATAGGTTTATAGGACACCTAACTCTGTTTTAGGTTTATAAGGAAAAGGACGCCTAACTTTGTTCTAGGTTTTAGGAAATGGAATACCTAACTCTGTTTTAGGTTTTAGGAAAAGGAAAACCTAACCTTGTTCTAGGGTTTTCAGGGAAAATACCACCTAACTCTGTTCTAGGTTTAAAGGACACCTAACTCTGTTCTAGGTTTAAAGGACACCTAACTCTATTCTAAGTTTTTAGGGAAAAGAACACCTAACTCTGTTCTATGTTTTTAAGGAAAAGGAAGACCTAACTCCGTTCTAGGCTTATAGGAAAAAGAACACCTAACTCTGTTATAGGTTTTAGGAAAAGGAAGACCTAACTATATTCTAGGCTTATAGGGAAAAGAACACCTAACTCTGTTCTAGGTTCTTAAAGGACACCTAACTCTGTTCTATGTTTTATAGGACATCTAACTCTATTTTAGGTTTATAAGGAAAAAGGGTACCTAACTCTGTTCTAGGTTTAAAGGACACCTAACTCTGTTTTAGGTTTACAAGGAAAAGGACACTTAACTTTGTTATAGGTTTAAAGGACACCTAACTTTGTTTTAGGTTTTAGGGAAAGTTATGCATTGCAAATTTCTAGGAAATTGATTCCTAAAGTAAGGTGGGCCAAAGTTATTTGGATTTTAGGATTTTGGGCTTTACTCTAAAGCATAGAGGTCCAAGGGCAATTGGGCTTGGAGATATCATGGTGCCAACTAGGTTTAGGCCTTGTGAGATCTTGGGGACAACTGAATTTGGGCTTTGGAGAGATAACGTTGGTGCCAAATGGTTTTGGGCTTTGGAAGAGATAATAGTGCCAACTGGACTGGGCTTTGGTGGGATCTTTGTGCCAACTAGGTTTAGGCTTTGGAGAGATCTTGGAGCCAATTGCATTTGGGCTTAGTGAGATCTTGGTGTTTGAGGCTAATGGGCCTTAGGTACATGTGGGTTCGTGCTGTTTGAGATTGATAGGCCTTGGGTCCATTTCGGTTGAGAGGTATTTGAGGCTAATGGGCATTGGTTCCATTTGAGTGAGAGGTGTTTGAGGCTGATGGGCCTTGGGACCATTTGGGTTGAGATGTAATTGAGGTTAATGGGATTTGGGTCCATTTGGATTGACTCTCAACTGGTTCAAGGTACAACATAGACAAAAAAAAAATGGAATGTATGCTTTATGAAGCATGAATGCATGTATGCATATGTATGAAGAAAATTAGTTCATGATGACAGTTTAACATTATCATGGTTCATAGGCCCTAAAGTCCAAGGTCTAATGTTCATTATATGAAGTCTAGGTGGTTTGGTATAAGGGTACCCGTCACACTAGAGCAGTGATATACCTAACCACATGTGAAACAATGAGTTTCGCGTGGGTCCAACAGTACTACTGCTCGTTACACTTCAAAAATTTTTGAAGATTCGTCGCGGGGTGGATGCTTTCGCTATCTCCCAACATACTCAAAGAGAGTTGTCGGATCAATGCTACTCGCTATCCAAAGGTTGAATTTCATAACTGGTGATGTAGTGATGCATGAAAATCAAGGTTAAACTCAAAGCTAAGTAAAAAAGTCATTTTTGAAAAGATTTTCAACCAATTGGTAGTACTCTTTAACTTTTGAAAAAGTTTGTCCCTAGTGGAGTCGCCAGCTGTGAGGCCTCGCCCGAGCACCGCCGTCCGGGCTCTGCTCTCTTAGGAAAAAGAAAGAGAGACGTCGTGGGCATCGGAGTGCTCATATGGGGCAATTTCTCACGAAGGAGATGAGCTTAGCGTATTTTATTTGAAAATGATTTTGATGTTTTGAAGTCTCCACCTTAAGTTATTTTGTAGGGAAAATTTAAGGTAAAAACCCATTTTGACTCCAATTTTATCCCAAAAGAAAAAGTGCACTAGTCCTCGAAACCAAAGAGGATACGGGGACTTGGTTTTCCGTTGAACTTGGCTTCAATTTTAACTTTGATTTAAAATGATTTTCATGAACAATTAAAGAATGACATATAAGATGCATGAGCAAATAAATAAATATATGAGTAATTAAAATAGAATCAAATAAAATAATTAAAGAGAGCGATAAAAGTAAATTATTACATCTCAAAACCTCAGAAATAGGGGATATCAACTCTAGCCCTTATGGGTTCTAGGTTGATCACACATTCCCCAAACAGTATATTCAACAAATAAAATTAAGCAAATAATCAAAGGAAAGGAGATGGTTTTTGTCATTTTTGGATTTGAAGCTTTCATACAGCTTGCCTGCGTATCCCGTCGAATGAGAATCAAAACCCACACAGTTCTTCCTTCTAGCGAAGGAGGGTTGATTTTATGCCCAATTTATCATGTTTTGATTCTTTATTTTAATACTCTACCAAAATAAAGAAGATGAGTTAGGAGACCATACCTTTGCCCTAGCTTTTAGAGATGCTAGAGGACGGAGTGCTCTTCCGGACCAAAATTCCACCATGGATCAGATGACGCCTGAGGAGAAGGGTCGGGATGCCTTCTTAGCTCTTAAGAAAACAAACCACCGGAGGGACCTTGCTTCGAAGAAATATTCAATTGAGAGGCTCAATACGCCCCTAATAGCAACTCTTTTAATCTCAAGAGAGCTAAAAAAGAAGAAAATATGACTTGGAAAGGAAAAAAGACGAAATCTAATAATGTAAATGATTTCTTGTCTTCTTTTCCTTATTTCCGTGAGTCTTGGTGTGTTTCTGTGTGTTCTTGTGTCTTTTGGATGGTTGGGGGAGGCTTTCTATTTATAATAGGAGCTTGAGGGGCTGAATCCCATCATTTTTCAATATGGGATTCGGAGGAAAACAGGTGCAGAACATCGCTGCTGCTGGCAAGAGAAGTTGTTGCCACCAGAAAGGGGTGGCGGTGCTGCCATAGTGCCTTGGCAGCACAGGGTATGAAGGAGGGTGGCAGCCGCAATAAGGACCCCTAAGCATGGCGGTTGCCACCCAGAGGAGGTGGCGGCGGCAATGCCAAGCCTGGAGGGTGGCACCTGTGCCCAGACTTCTTTCTGAGGTCGTTTCGAGTCTGTCCGAGCACGGGTTTGGTTCCGAGGAATGTCGTTCGACTTGGCACGAGTCTGAGGGGTGTAAAAAATAAGTGTTAACAAGGATGAAATCAATATGGATCCTAAAAAGGTTGAGGCTGTAGCTAATTGGCCTCGACCTACCAATGTGACTGAGATTCAGAGTTTCTTGGGTATGGCTGGGTATTATCAGAGATTTGTAAAGGATTTCTCTCGTATAGTTGCTCCGTTGACCAAATTAATGAGGAAGCAAGTAAAGTTTTAGTGGGATGACACCTGTGAAGCGGGTTTTCAGAAACTCAAAACTTGTCTCACTATTGCTCCCGTACTTGCTTTGCCTTCGGGTTCAGGTGGATTTGTTGTGTATTGTGATGCATCACGAGTGGGTCTGGGCTGTGTACATATGCAGCATGGGAAAGTTATTGCTTATACTTCTCAACAGTTAAAGAATCATGAATTTAACTACCCCAATCATGATTTGGAAATGGTAGCAGTTGTCTTTGCATTAAAAATCTGGAGACACTACCTCTATGGTGAAAAGTGTGTGACATTTACTGATCATAAAAGTCTTCAGTACATAATGCAGCAAAAACATTTGATTTTGTGACAACGAAGATGGATGGAATTAATAAAAGACTATGATTGCCAGATACTGTACCATCTAGGGAAAGCTAATGTGATTGCAGATGCACTGAGTTGAAAGTCAATGGGGATTTTATCACATATTGCAGCCCAACGAAGATCATTAGTGAGGGAATTGAAGGAGTTACGCAATATGGGAGTACAGCTAGAGATATCTGAGTCCCGAGCTTTAATTGCTCATTTTCAAATGAGGCCTATGTTGTTTGATGAAATTAAAGCCTCACAAGATAAAGATGCTCAACTAGTCAAGCTTAAAGAAGATGTTTCAACAGGAAAAAGCTCCTGATTTTTCATTGGACAACGGGGTACTAAAATTAGGGCATCGATTATGTGTACCGGATGTGGATGGGCTAAGAGAAAGAATTTTAAAAGAAATGACCATGCAGTGTATAGTGTGAACCCGGGAGCAACCAAAATGTACCATGATGTAAAAGATACTTATTGGTGGCCGAGAATGAAAAAGCAGATTGCTGATTATATGTCTAAATGTTTATCCTAGTTAGCAAGTGAAATTTGAGCATCAGAAACCTTCGGGTTTATTTAGCAGGTAGAGTTACCTGAGTTGAAATGGGAATAAATCACTATTGATTTCATAGTAGGATTACCGAAGACTTTTTGTGGTACGATTCTATCTAGGTAATTGTGGATTGGCTTACTAATTCAGCTCATTTACTAGAAGTTAAATCAATTTATTCAACAGCTCAATATGCACAACTCTACATTGATAAAATTGTGAGGTTGCATGGGATAGCAATATCCATTATTTCAGATATAGGTCCTCAGTTTAAATTACGATTTTGGCAGAAATTCCAGGAAGCTTTTAGTACATAGTTGCATTTTAGTACAACATTTCATTTACAAATAGATGGGCAGTCTGAACGTAATACCCTAGAAAGGCCTATCTTATATGCATGATCTAATTCTCATTTTGTGGTTTAAAAGCATTGAAATGATTGGGAATAATTTTAGAAACATAGTTAGAATGCAAATGAATTACTTTTCCAGAAATCGTCGGTGTCGAAAACACTGTCGAGAAAATAGCAGTCCAATCAACAGGTGAATTTCTGAGTTTGACCAAGGGGTAAAGGACCATACTAATGCATGTGTAATTATGGTAAAAAGAAAGAGGTGAAAAATGTTTAGGAACACTGAAAAAGTAAGTAATGGCAAAACCATAAATAAATGAAACTTTGAGAGGTATAGTGAAAAGTGGTTTGTCTGAGTTTCATAATGGCTCTGAAAATATTTTTATAAATAAGTATAATTAAAAATAAGCCTTTTGATCCCCAACTTTGAATTCCAATTCTTAACAGAAATTGTCAAAATAAATTGCAGAAGAAGTTGGGGTCAAAGTATGATTACTTAATAGTTTAAGGACAAAAATGAAATTTGCCATTAATGACTTAATATATAAGCATGCCTTAGAATTTTTCTTCATCTTCTTCTTCATTCTTCATGTTGGTCGAACCATACTCTTCAATTCCTTCACCAATTTTCATGTTTTTCCTTAAGAAAAACCTAAAGAAAACTTAAGATCAACCTTTGATTTCTTGTTTTCTATCTTCGATTTACTTGGAAAATCAAAGAATTTTAAGAACCATCATCCTTGGATTTTTGGCTCACTCTTCCATATAAGGTAACCAATTGATTTGTTTAGTTTTATGATTAATTTAGATGATTTAGATGATGAATTAAATGAGTATGGTGTTTGATTGCATCAATTGATGCATTTGAATCCTTTTCCCTTATTTTCAAACCCTACTGGAAGTTGTATGATTTGGTTATTTGATTTAGTGTTGGTTTATGTTATTTAAGCTTAGAATATGTTAATTGGAGGTTAATAGATTATTAATTTATGGTTTATTTGCTATAGAAAATCAAGAACATTAAAGTTGTCATTTTTGCCTCCTTTGAAGCAATTGGTGGGAAATCAATTTTTCAAAGCTATTTGAAGTGCTAGGTGAGTTTAATATGCATCAAATAACATGCCTTATATGTTAGAATGTTGATTGCAAACCTACCTTGAATGTCCCATTTTGGCCGAACCACTTGTTACTATTTATGCCCTTATTTTTGCTTATGATTCTAGGTTCTAAGGGTGTCGGTCGCCATTGGCATCTCCTACATCCTAGGACCGTCGCTATCCGAAAACAGGTTGTGACACTGAAAGAACTATTCAGACGTTAGAGGATATGCTTCGATTGTGTGTATTCGATTTTGGAGGCAGTTGGGATCACTATTTGCCTTTGGTGGAATTTGCGTATAACAATAGTTACAACTCCACTATTGGTAAGGTACCTTAGGAAGCTTTATATTGCCATAAATGCAGATCTTCAGTGTGCTGGGTGGAACCAGGGGATAAATAACTTGAGGGATTAGATTTGATCAGAGAAACCATGCAAAAAGTGTCTATTATTAAAGAAAGATTGAAGGCTACATTTAGTCTGCAAAAGTGCTATGCTAATCTAAAACGGAAAGATGTGCAATTTGCAATTGGTGATCATGTATTTCTGAAAATTACTTTCATGAAAGGAGTGATACGATTTAGTAAAAAGGGGAAACTCTCACCAAGATATTTGGGCCCTTTCAAAGTGTTGGATCGAGTGGGAAATGTTTCCTATTGATTAGCTCTTCCTCCGAACTTAAGTCATGTGCATCCGGTCTTTCATGTATCTATGTTGAGAAAGTATCTACCGGATCTGATGCATGTACCTCAACTCCAGGTTGTGGTTGTGGATGTGGATGAGAATCTGTCTTATGAGCAGATTCCTATCAAAATAATCGATCGGCAAGTGAGGCAATTGCGGAACAAGGAAATCGCAATGGTAAAGGTACAATGGAGAAACCATAATATAGAAGAGTGTACCTGGGAAGGTGAATCTGATATGAAATTAAAATATCCTCGGCTGTTTTAATATTGAGGTAAGTATATTTTAAAATTCGAGGGCAAATTTTATTGAAGGGGGGTAGAGTGTAATACCCAGCAAACAGAACAATAGATAGTGAAATAGAACAGTAGAAAGTATATGGATATAATGACTGATAATAATTGATACGATATTAATTTACGTATGAATAGGCTCAATTAATTACTGAAATATATAGAGAATGGTAGAGTGCAATACTCATAAACTTTTGAACCTAAATTGGGTCACTTTTGTGACACTATCTCGGAAAATACCGGCGTTAATTACACTGCCTGATAAAATAGCAGTCCAGTCGATTTAAGAATTTCTGATTAAGATCAGGGGATAAAGAGTCATGTATATTTATGCGAATTTTTGGTAAAAAGAAAGAGTTGAAAAATATTTTTGAACACTGATAATCAATAGAGTGGCAAGAATTATAATTAAAGGCAATATTAAAGGCAATTTGGGGAATTCATATAAGTGGTGGGACCATAGTGGGATCCACATAATTGTGTATAATTGAGATACACCAAATCAAAGATTAATTTAAAGTAAATAGAAAAGTATGAGGAAACAAGGAATATGATTGGTAGAGCACCAAAGTAAGAAAACATTGATGCATAGAATTACTTTCAAGTAAAATATCATAAATCTCTAGAATTCTCTTATTTTTGTTCCTTTCTTCCACTAGTTGCCGACCTAGTCTCCATTAAAAACTCTTCCCATGATTTTTTTTAAATCATATTAAGATACAAATGAGTTAGCAAAAGAAGGAAAGAAGATAAGGAGGATATGAGGAGTAAAAATCAACACTTAGGTAAGTTCCTTAGTTTCTTATTTTGTATTTAATTATTAAATGACTTTTACTTAATGGATTATAAATATAGGTTGTATATGAAGCAAATAATAAGTGATGATTGTTGGAAATTGATTAATTAAAGTTAAATATGAGATTAAAGGAAAAGAAGTATGCTAGAGAAAATCTTGAAATTCTGAAATTTTGAAATGTTAACTTCTATGAAATTCCTACAAGTTAATAGAACCTTGGGATATAAATTTCACAGACTTCAAGGAGAAATTTTAAAGTTCTTAAAACATAAATATTGTACCTATAGGTCTTATTTACATGTCCTTGAAAAATCTTTGCAAAATTTCAAGTGGTTAGGGAGATATATGGCCATGAGTGAGACTGACTCATAATGCTACCTTGAACTATAATACTTCTGAATTTTGTGAAATTTCAAACCGTAGTGTCTGAATTGATAAAAGTTCAAGGCATGAAACATGTTAATTTATATGTCTTCTAAATTTTTGTAAAACAGTTTTATAATTGAACATCTATAATTTGAGTTATAATGAAAAGTTTAGAGTCTGCCCGAACAAATATTGCAAGGGTGTAGGGTAGAATTTAAAAATTCACTATAAATTGTGTAGTGATTAGAATGGTCTCAATTTTGGATATGTTATAATTTGAGATTCTATTTTTAGTAGAAAAAAAGAATTACAAGAATTGAATAAGTATAATTCAAAATATGACTAGGATAACCTAGACTGCCAGCATTAGAAATTCTAGCTGAAACTCTAAGGTTTGGGGGAAATGTAAAATTTCTTTCCTGAGAATTTAATTAAAATAATTTCATACTAATTTAAATCTAAATTGAAATTTGTTTTCAATATAATGTTTTAAAAAATAAGAATAAAGATGATGAAGAGTTGGAGCATCCCTATTGCCTTGGTTAATTGAGGAAGAGAATAGTTGGCATATTTTGATTTAGAGGTGAGTAATGTACATATATCAATGCTTGTCTTACTCCATTAGAATTATTGAATCCTTCTAATTTGGACTTTTATTCCATTTTAAATTGGTTTTGCTAAAATTTGATTATATCTATATATATATGAATTATATGAACTTCCCTAATTACCTTCATTACTAGAATATTTCTTCCATTGACTCTTGATTATTGATATAGAACCTTAAATGTGATTATTTGTATATGGCTATTCTGTGTGAATCCCATTATTACAATGATATGATTATGACAGAAAGGCCCACCGATGGGGTAGGGTTTACTACATAGGCATTGTGCACAATGAGTATTCAATACGGACCCTAGCTAGGAGGGGGTAAGGTCTTGGCCATAAGGTCTGATCAACCTTATGCTCAAATTGATTGATTCTTATCGAGATATGTAGCTTTTATATATGGATTATATGGACCTAAATTTTTTTGTCATACTTCTTACTATTATTACTGGCTCATTGATTTATTGCGTAACGACCTATGTGTTCCATTTTTCTTTATTGGCATTATCTCTTTCTATTTATTTATTGTTAACCAATATTCTCAAATATATCTTGTTAGCCATTTTTTATTATTGAAAAGAAGTGACCTTATAAGCATGATATATATGTATTTTATTCACTGAGTTATACACACATCGTTATGGTCTTTTTTTTTACAGGAGTGACTTAGATAATGATGGTTCCAGCTCTCTTTCTTCTTCTCGCTGGGAACCTATATTATCTATGTATGGTTTAGAATATTTTGGACACTGTAACAATTCTAGAATTTCACTCCATGATTTTGGCTAAAATTTTACAATATAACTTTGTAAACACTTAATCAATGAATACTTTGAAATGTAAATATTGAATCTAAATTATAATGAATCTACTAAAGGTTTTGAGAATAATTATGGAAGTGTTTATATGCATTTTTGATGTGTTGGAGTTAAGGGTACAAGGAGTTTTATTAGGAGTAAAATTGTTTTGCAGACCGTGTTTTATTAAAAGACCCGATTTTGGGTCGAGAATAGTATATAAATATAGGGAAAACTATGGCAAATTTTCTGTAAATTGATAAGTATATGTTTTACGGGTGTAGGTGGCCTTATGCCTTCCCTGTGCTCTAGGACCGTCACATCCCAAACGTGGGATATGATAACACTTCACGCCTGTGAAGGGTCTGCTGATTAGAATCTCTCAAGTTTCTCCATTCTAACTTATCCAAACTCTATCAACTTAAACATACACATGTTTAACTCATCAAAATCAGTCATAACTCATTATGTCTCAACATATAATCATTATAGGAGTAATCTATACTCAACATAATATTCTAGATTATCTACAATGCACATATAAACATACACATGCTAACATTCATCAAATAAACATGAACGAACACATATCTACTCTAACATTCCAAGTACTGGGTATTACATTCTCCCCACCTTAAGAAAATTTATCCTAGAATTTTAAGACTTGCCTTACTATTGTAATAGATAATGGTACTTGTCCTGCATGCTCTATTCACTTTCCCAAGTGTACTTTTCCATTTTTTGATTCCTTCATAGGACCTTAACCATTGCTATATCTTTATTTCATAGTCTCTTGATTATTCGATTCACAATGGCGACTAAAACTGAAAGACTTTTGTCTTTGGATCAACATAACTCTTTTGGTGACTGAAAGCTGTCTTTAATCTCTCTCGAATCAGCAGAATCTTTTATGATGTATATCTTATTAATTTGGTCCCTTCGATATACTTTTCCCCAACCTCATTCCAACACAAGGGAGATCTACATTTCTAGCCATATAAAGCTTCATAAAGAGACATCTAGATCATTGAATGGTAGCTATTGTTGTAGGCAAATTCTCTAAACGGCAAGTGAGTATCCCAATTTTCTCCAAAGTCTAGAATGCACATCCTCAACATGTCTTCAAGATTTTGGAAGGTCCTCTCTGATTGCCCATTCATCTGTGGATGAAATGCTATGCTGAAATAAAGATGTGTACCCAAGCACTCTTGCAATCTCTGCCAAAATCTCGAGGTGAACTGAATACCTCTATCTGAGATGATCGAAATTGAAACTCTATGAATCCTGACAATCTTATCAATATATATCTGTGCATACTGAGAAGCCATATAAGTCATCTTGACTGGTAAGAAGTGAGTTGACTTGGTCAATCTATCAACAATAACCCATATCGAATCATGGCCTCTTGAAGTCCTTGGTAATCCAACCACAAAATCCATAGTCACTCTCTCCCATTTCCATTCTGGCAATTGCAACTATTGAAGTAGTCCTGAAGGCTTTTGATGCTCAAAATTAAGTTGCTGACAATTTAGACATTTAGCTACATATTCTGTGACATCTCTTTTCATTCCATTCCACCAATAAGAACTCTTGATGTCATGGTACATCTTTCTAGCACCTGGATGCACACTGTAGTTGGAATGATGAGCTTCATTAATAATCACATCTCTCAATCCATCTACTACTGGAACACATAATCTATTGCCCAATCTCAGTACACCATCAACTATGGCAAAGCCTGGAGATCTCTCTGTTCCAACATCATTCTTTAGCTTTACCAATTGAGGATCCTTATCTTGTGCTTCTCTTATCTGATCAATAAGTACTGGTTTAACTTACAAATAAACCAAAAGCACACCTGCATCTGACAGATCTAATCTAATCCCCATATCATGCAAACTATGAACCTCTCTCACTAGAGATCTCCTACTAACTTGGATATGGGCTAAACTTTCCGAAGATTTTCTACTCAAAGCATCTGCCACCACATTAGCATTTCCTGGATGGTACAAAATTTCACAATCATAATCTTTTAGCAATTCCATCCATCTCCTTTGTTGGAGATTGAGATCCTTCCGCTAGAAGATATACTTCAAACTCTTATGATTTATGAAGATCTCACACTTCTCTCCATACAGGTAATGTCTCCATATCTTCAACGTGAATACAACTGCAGCCATCCCAAGATCATGTGTAGGGTAATTCACCTCATGCTTCCTTAACTGTCAAGGAGCATAGGCTATCACTTTACCATGCTGCATCGGTACACATCCAAGTCCCATTCCCAATGCATCACAATACACTGCATATCCTCCTTCTCCTGATGGCAAAGCTAAAACAGGTGTCGTGGTAAGACAAGTCTTCAACTTATGGAAACTCCATTCGCAAACATCCATCCATTGGAATTTCACTTGCTTCTGAGTAAACTTGGTCAATGGTGTTGCGATCTTAGAAAAATCTTATACAAATCTCCTATAATACCTTGCCAAACCTAAGAAACTTATAACTTCGGAGACATTTGTGGGTCTAGGCCAATTAAGGATCACATCCACTTTCTTTGGATCAACTTTAAGTCCTTCCTTACTCACCATATGCCCAAGGAAACAAACACTATCGATCCAAAACTCGCACTTGGAGAGCTTAGCAAACAACTGATGCCCCTTTAAGGTCTACAATATAATCTGAATATGTTCTTCTTGCTCTTCCTTGCTCCTAGAATATACAAGAATGTCATCGATGAATACAATGACAAAATTGTCCAGAAAGGGCCTGAACACCCTATTCATCAACTCCATGAATGTGGTTGGTGCATTAGTTAATCCAAATGGCAACACTAAGTACTCATAGTGTCCATATCTAGTCTGAAAAATCGTCTTTGATACATCCTCATTCTGAATTCTCAACTGATGATAACCCGACCTCAAGTCTATCTTAGAGAAATGACT
>CANXYC011146465.1:0-16591 GCA_948193065.1 Aleurites moluccanus | reverse complement strand
AAAAGAAATTTTTATTTATCAGTTAACTTATATACAAAAAGTTCATTTATAATTTTATATACAAAACACATTCATTGAATAATTTAATAATTGTTCGGTCACTTAATGTGAATAAGTATTCTTTTCAGTTAGAGAAGATAATGAAGAAATTTTTGGTCTTGAAGTACCATATCTTATACAATAAGCGCACTAATATATTACAAAAGAATGGTGAAATTGGTGTTCAATAAATTCGTTCAAGTGACAATCTCACAGATTTGTTCACAGTATTGAAATGTGGTGTCTTAAAGATTTTCAGTGATATTACAAATAGAGGGAATTTAATAATGTACTCTTTTTTCCTTAACCAAAAGTTTTGTTCCATTGGATTTTCCTAGTAAGGTTTTTAATGAGGCAGTATACTATTTGCAATGCGGGAATATTGTACTCTTTTTCCTTCACTAGTTTTTTTTCCACTGATTTTTTTCTAGTAAGGTTTTAATGAGGCATATTCTTTGTAAAGATGGATATCCAAGGGGAAGTGTTATAAATATATAGATAAATGTGGATATCCGTTCATCTATCCCACTACTCATAAGATAAATATAGATATTTATTCATCTATCCCATTACTCATAAGTTTTTGTAATTAAATTTAATTTTATTACACCATTTATATTGTAATTTATATTGTAATTTATGGTTGATTTTTGTATATTGTAACATATGATGAAGATGAACTCTATAAATAGGAGTTCATATTATTTTGTAAGATACACCAAGAAGATAATAGAATACTCTATCTTTTACATTCTTATTCGTATTCTTATTTTTGTTCTTGTTCTTATTTTCTTTATTTTCATAACAGAATAATAGTATTATAAAAAAAAACCTTGTAGCCCAAAACACTAACAATAATCCAATTTTTTAAAAATAAAAATAGTAATTTAACTCATAAAAAATACTAAACCGTAATATAATATTATATAATTATCCAACTTACTAATCCAATGATATAAATGATTAAAAAAATTCAATTCAAATATTAAAAAAATAATATAATTATTTAAAATTCTAATTAATTTACAAAAGAATATTTAACGAGCATAACTCAAAATATTAAAAAAATATATAAATGAAAAGTAGAGCGTTTTTTATTGTAATAAATTAAAATATTAAAATGGTAAGTAATGATATTTAATTTATAATAGTAGTAATATATTCTTCTTGTTTTACAATACTCATCTTTAAAATTTTGACAATTGAATTAAATAAATCATTAAAATATCTTAATTTCAATGCTAAAAAATTAAATTTTTTTCTTAATTTTGATGTCGAAAAATAAAAATAATTATTAAAAATGGTTTAGTGGAGAAATAAAAGATGGTAAATTTGAAAAAAATAATGAATATTTCCTTGCTCTCAAAATGATAATTATTTTAAAATAAAAATATTCTTTAAAAACGATAATTATTGTGAAATGAAAGGAGAATTCTTGTAACACTTCTGAAATTTATCACAAGCAACACATTAATTTGTGTGGTTTTAAAATTAATGCTTTTAATTTCAATAAAAAAGTTAAAAGCAGCATTAATTAAAAAAAAAAAAATAGATTTTAAGAAATACAAATATTGCATAATATGAAAACTCAAACATAAAAATTAATTATATTTTAAAATTTAAAATTTAAATGTTATATAAGCTAAAATATTAAGGTATCAAAATTTCATAAATAAAATAAAATTATTATGTTTGTAATAAATTTAAAGAATTAGAAGTGTTAATTTTGAAATAATATTGATTAAAGTATTAATCACGATAAATTTCAATGATATTACAGTAATTTATCTTATAAAAAATTAAGAATTTAAATGTAAAAATTATTAAAGGCTAAGTGGGTATTCGATAAAATTTTTTGATGAACTGATAATTTTTTAATTCCTAACAGCTATATTATAATATTTTATTATTGACAGCGATTAACTATTCGGTAGCTATTAAATAATAAAAAAGTAGTTGTTTGTAAAAATTTTAATTTGAAATTTTTTCAAGAAAGCTTTTTTTTTTTTTCAGTAAAAAAGATTAAATTATTTTTTAAAAATAATATTTAAATAAAAAAATAAATATTAATAAATTAAATATAATAACAACTAATAATAATTTTATTAAATACATGTAACAATCAACTATTAGATAATCGCTATCAATTATTAATTAATAAATATTAAAAACAGTTAACACTTGTTACCAACAATTAAATCAAATAAAATTAAGTAATTCTCAATAGTTGGAAAATCTTGTGTTAGGTATTAGGTAAATTTTATTAACCGGTACAAATGATATAATGCTAATGTAATGTTGGATCTTTTTAATAGTAATGGTTGCACATGTTGATTGTTGAATTTAGGAGTGGTTATTTTGTGTTCACACGTGTGATAATTGTATTATGTTTTAATTGCAACATATAAATTGTGTCAATCTGGTGAGGGATTTATGATGACGTGTCAATTTGGTGTTGGCGTGTCCTAGGCTAGGATGATGTGGCAGGGGTTAGTAAGTACATTCACGGTGAATACAATAGAGAGCGTAATAACTCTTCATTATATTTATTTATTATACTCTTATCACTGTAAATGTAATGAATATTATACGTCTAATATATACTACCAAAAGACCCGTTCGTTGCCGCGAGCATGAAAATTTGATGGTACAAAAATTTGGTGCAAGAAAGATATGTATTAATTGATGCATTTTAGTATTAGGTTTTAATTTTATCATAACTAACGACTTCACATATGTTAAACTTATCAAATTGGTGACCAACAATTGAAAGTTTAAACGTGCTACTTTCTAATGGCTCACTAGAACAACAGATGGGAATTTTAAAAGCTAATCTAAATCAACACTGAATATAAGGTTAACACCTGTAATATAAGTATGTAGTATATGCAATCAACATGAGCAACCTGTTACCAACAATCTAGACCCTGCAAAAAACCGACACCTGAGATACCACATGCAATGCAAAATCACCATAACATGCCACGTGGGTTCTTTCATGCCCTGTTCTGTGCTACTTCTCCATATGCATGAAACCAATCCAAACCAATCCCATTCCACAAGTCCTAAAATTTAGCAGAAAATTAAGACAACCCAGAAAAGTAAATCAAGATGATGAATCTTGTAGCCCTTTCTCTTGTTTTGACATCACTTTTAGCTGCTCAAGTATGGTCTCCAAGCCCAACAACAGCGAAACAGAGCAACAAGAATGAAGAGGATATTATTGTTAAAGAAGGTCATAGAGTCGTAGTTGTAGAAACTTATGATGATGAGGGCGGCCAACATAATACAAAAGTCTCAATTTCACCACCGCAAGACCCAATTTCCACCACCAGCGCTGGAATTGTTGAAAATACTAGAGAAAAGATCAAACAGGCTGCACATGTTCTTCCAAATCTTGGCCAAGGCCTTTCTGGTTCTGGTTCTTATGAAGAATCAAAATATACTGGTCCTCGAGAGCTTTTCTGCGATGCTTTTGGGAAGTGTACTCATAAGTTTGCTAGAGCAATTGAGAAAGCTAAAGAAAAGGTTTCAGAGAAAGCACATGAAGCAATAGCTCAACACAAAGAGATAGCTCATGAAGCTAAAGAGAAAGCTGAAGATGCATATGAGATAGCTAAAGAAACTGCTTCACAGAAAGCCCATGAAGCTAAAGAAGTTATAGAAGATGAATATGAGAAAGCTAAAGACTTCGCAACACATAAAGTTCAAAATGTTAAAGAAACTGCAAAAGAATCTATTGGTAAAGCTCAAGATGCAGTGAAATCTACAAAAGATATAGGCAAAACAATTGGGGTAGATGTAGTAAGAAATGTGTCTAAGCAAGTGGAGAAAGCAAAAGAAAAAATAGAGGAAGTTAAGAACAGAGTACTTTGGTTCATGGGTTCGCCTGAGTTCAATTCTTTGATGGGTGTAATCAGTTTGTTGGGTTTTTCTGTGGCTTATGGAATGTGTGCGTGGGTCACGTTCATTTCAAGCCAAATTTTGGCTAATGCTTTGACAAGGCAACAGTTTGGGGTGGTGCAGAGCAAGATATATCCTCTCTATTTTAGGGCCATGTGTTATTGTATTGGGCTGGCTTTGTTGGGACATTTGATTGGGAAGAGAAAGTTGCTGTTTAGGAGCAAAGCAGAGATGTTTCTAGTTTATAATCTTATTGGGTCGATTTTGGTGGTTTTGATCAATGCCCTGTATTTGGAACCTTTAGCTACTAAGGCATGAACCTTTGCTATCATGGTGGTTTAATGAGTTAATTATAATAAATTTTGTTAGTTAATTAATTTCATTTAGTTGGTTTTCATAATTTTAATTATCTATAGTTTCTAATCCATAGGTGATGTTTGAGAAAGTAAAGTTGGAAAAGGAAGAAGGCAGAAGAAGAGAAAGCCTAGCTGCTGAATCAAGCAGGGAGGAGCCACCAGTCACTGACAATCCAGCAACAACAACCACCACCACCACCACCACCACCATTACCGGAGCTGAAGCTCCAAGAAAAGTCCCAGAGAATCCAGAACAAAGGGAAATGAAGTCAAGAATGGTTAAAATGAATGAGAGGCTGAAGAGACTGAATTCTTATTCTTCCTTCCTTAACATACTGACCTTGATGGCTCTCACTTGGCATTTGGTATACCTAAGCCAGTGCCTACATGGAACTTGTTATTGTTAAAGTAGTGCTTTTGGTCGGGGTAACTCACTATCATGTTCATTTTCATGTATATATTGCACTTGGGAGTGAAAAATGAAGTAGGATTTTAGCTGTTCAATTCTGATACAAATGCGAGTCTTGTAAATTAAGATTACTATTTGTAGCGCAGAGACATTTAGGAATAAATTTCTGCTTCTCTTCCTCTCTTTCTCTCTATGTTCTCTTCTCTTCCCAGAAGAGAACATAAATGTTAAAAATTTATTCTCTTGTAAATAAAAAGAAAAATTAAATAACTAAGAACTTTTTAATAATTTTCAATGAATGGAAAAGTGGGAAGTGGGAACATTGCAATGGAAAAACATTCCAGTTTTCCATTTAAGCTGGGAAAAGTTGAGTTTGATCGACAGATTATATTATAAATGAGATGTTCATATTCTCTAAACATAGACAGATATACTGGGGGGAAAGAAAAGAAATCTCCTCTCATTACTTGTTTTAGTAAGCAAACCTGGAGATAGTTGTATCTTTCTTAGCTCTCAAACAACTACTAGTATCATTGCCTCTGCACAAGGATTATTTGAAACTTGAAAATAAATCCAAAATGATAATCACAATATCTTCTTCCAACGAGTAAAATGATATCATTATCATAATCAAGTCATCAAGAAGTTATGCGTAGGTAATAAATTCGAATAAGTTCGAGTCTCTCATCTAGTACTCTTTAATACCAAACGCAAAAATAAGACAAGAATCTTCAGGAAACTAAATCGCTCCTCAAAACTGTAAGACTATGTTTGTTTTGACGGAAATGAAGAATAAAGAAAAGAAAATGATAAAAATAAAGAGAAAAGCAAAGAAAAGAAGGGAAATAAAATTTCCTTTATTTGGTTAGTTAAAAAGAAAGATAAAAGAAAATAAATGAGAGAAAATTATATTCTCATTTAAGTTTTAGAATAATTTTTTTTTTCAATTTGAAGAAAAATAAAGAAAAATTAAGAGTCGATAAATGAAAATTATAAATTAACCTTCATTTACTCCATTTTTACAATGTTACAAGCAAATAAAAGATCCAAACAATATAAAAAAATTAAAAATTTTCTTTTCTTTTCTCTTCATTTTCCTTATTTAATTTTCCTTCATTTTCCCAACAACAATTAGTGCACCAAACATAGCATAAATTGTTTTCTTTGGAGCTAACTCATTATTTTTTACTAGTCTTTCCACTTTGAACACAATGTATCTTTCAACTTGCTAATGAATTCAAGTTAAAGTCTCCCTACCAAGCATTTCTAATGCGCGCGCACACAAAGTCCAACAAACATCAATAAATTAAATCACTTCGCATCAAACTGTAAACTAATAAAACTAGTTAAAAAAACTAACAAAAAAGTTTCTTGGAGAACCGATGGGTGTTTCTATATCTTCTAATTCGATTGCAAATATATATTCTTAATGGATAAAGAAAATGAAACTAATGAAAACTTTGGTTAAATATGAAAAGTTAAAAATAGCAATCAGCAATTTCAGCAAATGCTACAGAACTCTGCCGAGATAAACATATATGAAATACATTTATTCAAGAGAAAGGGGGAATTCAGGTTTAGACAATAAGCGAAAGCATTGTAAAGTAAATAGAATAAGACTCAATTTGCACCTTTCTCCCATGAACCTATATGTTCCTGAGAGTTCACTTCCATAAACAAAACATGTTCATATACGAAGCATCACCTGAAAATTATTCTCAAAAGAACCCCCTCCTCTAAACTATGAACTACTACTCAGTATCATTCATCACATGCTCAATTCTGTTGCTGATTAATTCAATCTTTTCCTGCAACAAATCACTTATGTCATTCAAATTCTTCAAAGAATCCAAATGATGCAAATTATTTCCAGTCATGCAATCAGCTAAAAGAAGTTCCAATTCGAATCTTCGGTTTTTCTTCCTTTGTTTACCCAATTTCTCATTCAACTTGGATATACTTATCGAAAGAAAAGATTCCTGGTCCATCATGAACTTACCTTGCTTCCTTGGAGGCAAGGTCTTGAGTTTTTCAAGAACACAAATTGCTTCTGAGGGAGAAGGCCAAACATCTGGACGGTAATCATAATCACTGAAAATGAATGCACATGCAATGACCCCACAAAGAGTAGTGATTTCATTCATCTTCTTTAGCAAACCGGCCCTCCTCTTTTTGAAGCTTACTTTCCTCACAGTCTCATCGGAAATCAATTCGTGCTTCACCTTTGTCCTGCCCATTATTATGGAAAGAATAGATGGTTTAAGTGTAACTTTTTGCACAACAGACACAAGGTTTGCAAATGACCAAGAAATTTATAGGTGAACGGATAGGAACATATATGGTGAGATAGTACAGCGAAATAATATAATAACTGAACAACGCAGAACTGTTTCACAAACAAATTTCTAAGTACAGACAAGTAAATTGGTAATTAGAAACTTAAAATTGCTAGATTTTAGTAAACGCGTAATGGTAACACGTCAACTACAACGAGCAAAATTTGAATATTGTTAAATGCGGCATTATCATAAATGATAGTTTGGTGGATAACCGAGTCTGACAACTAAGGAAAGATTTTTGATAATTTAATTGCTAAATGCGCCAACCTTATTTAGGCAATTTGAATTGAGATTTCAATGAGGAGATATTTTCTCGTCAGTCTTACAGCGAAACCTGCTTTATTAGATGCAGTGCATTTCTGTGTCTATCTTGTACTGCACGACATGCACTTTTCCCTGTGATAATTCAGAATAATTTGACTGCAAATGTAAACTTCTTTTTTACTCTTTAATGAGCAGTATTTTCTTAATTCTCAATATTTTAAAGAATCAGAACATAATGTTCCTTAAATCCTCCCAAAAGCCTAATTTTCTTCTCTATTACAACCCTATAATTTTTATTTTCTTGTAAAAAATAATGAACACAAATTTTTTTCCTTTTCAAATTAAAAGACGCTTTTTAGAGAGAGAGAGAGAGAGAGAGAGAGAGAGAATATAAAGTTGACATGGTAGATCAATATTAAGAAGAAAGTAATTTTGAGCATTTGGCCTGGTTCCCTTGCAAGTCATAGAAACAAATTATTATTTCTCAAACGCAAATGGGCCTTATTTACTTGCAGAAAATGAAAAATTATTGAATATACTGGATGTACCCACTAATTCAACGATATAAAAATACATTGAGTAAAAAAGGGGATCGGTATCTTTTTCACTGGGCAAAAATTAGACAAAAAAGTCATATTGACTAAAATATCTCATTATTCATTGGTTTGATATATGAGATATGTCTATACACTTGATGTAAGCAAGAATTTTCTGCAGAAAATAATTTTCTGTTTTAGTTTTCCATTTTCTATTTTCTTGAAAAACTATTGTTTTCATTTTCTATAAAAAAGTACAAAAATGCGTCATTTACATTTTTTTTTATTCCAAGTTTAGATAACATGTTTATGGGGACAATCATAATTTTCTTTTTTCTAACTAAAAAATTCAAAATTTTGAGAACATAAATAATGTTATCATTTTTAATTCACTTTATGTTATACAAAAGAAAAATGTATTATCTTTAATTTATTTTATAGATATAATTATTTATTTAAATTTAAAATTAAAGTGAAATGAATAATTAAAAATAATAAAAGTAGGTATTATCATTAAAAATTTTAAAATATAAATGGGACGTGAAAAAAAGACGAAATTATCCAAATGCTAAAAATAAGAAATGAGAAAAAAAAAGTTCGATATAAATAATAAACAAATAAAAAAAAAAAAAGAAATTGATGAAAGTATAATTAAAAAATAAATCAAGAAGAAGATTATAATTTAAAAAGTAGAAAAAAAAAAAAGACTTTGAAGGAGGGTTGAGGTTGCAAATGGCACCCAAACATCAACCCAAATTAAATAGTAGACTATTGGATAGTATATAGGAAAAAAAATAAAAAATAAAACAAAAAGAAAGGTGTTGAGGCTGGGTTTCGAAGCCCAGCATTTGACGCTAAAAGAAGCCTCCATGTTTTCCATTTGGAAAATAATTATTTAGTTATAGAAGAAAATTATGGAAAACATCAAAATGTTGTTTTCTAACTATTAGTTATAACATTAGAAAATTGGAAAACTAGTTTTCAGTTTTCTAATTTGGAAAATATTAAGCTTTGTTTAGTTGTAGAAGACAATATCTGTTTTCCATAAAATTATTCCAAAAAATTGAAAAATAGAATTCAATGTTTAGTTGCAATTATTTCCTAAACAGAAAATTGGAGATGAGTTTTCCATATTTTCTAATTTATAACTAGGCTTTGGAAAACTATATAAAGAAGTTTTCAAATTGCATTGGATGTTACCAAATGGTAAAAACAGAGTTTTCTACTTTGGCGCACAATAACACTGTTTGAAACCCAGCAACAACAATTTGGAAAACTATATAAAGAAGTTTTCAAATTGCATCAGATGTTACCAAATGGTAAACACAGAGTTTTCTACTTTGGCACACAATAACACCGTTTGAAACCCAGCAACAACAATCTCCATTCTTGAATTTTTAATTGCTATCTTCTTTTTTAAGGGAATGTACCATTGTAATTTGATATTTTAAAATGTAAATTACAGTCAAGTCTAATTAAATACCTATGCCTCCTTTTTTTTTTCCAATTTTTCACTTGGTTTTAGATTTCTTTTATTTTATTTCTTTAGCAATATGTATATTTTATTAATTTTTAATTTAAAATATTAAATTTGCTATTTTTTCAATTAAGAGGATAAAAAATAACTTAACTAATGGTATCATTCAAATACTTGCTTATTAATAAATAACTTTCTATTCATTATAAAGTATTACACTAAATATTTTTATAATATTTGTCATGGTTACTTTAGATATGAAATGCAATTTTAAATTAAAAAATTATATTTAAGCGATCATATTATAAAATTGTTTTATATATTAAAATATAAATAATAAATATTTTCAATATAATAATAGTTATTAATAAAAAAAAATAAAAAAATCATACAAAGTGAACATGTTTTCAGTTTTTCGTAGTTTTAATTTTGAAAAATAGAGAATTAGAAAATTGGGAAATGGAAGAGAAAACTAGAAATTGAAAACAGAAAATATTTTGCATAACTAAACAAGGCCTTAGATTTGAATAAAAAAACTCTATTTTCCAGTTTTCTAGGAAAATTTTTATGAAAAGCTAATATAATTTTCTACAAGTAAACAAGCCCACAGTGTCTTGCTGCAAACGGATTATCATGGATCTAATGGTGTTAAAGTTAGATTTATCTTTTGGAAAGCCTCAAACAAACTTGTAAACAATTTATCTTTAATATTGAAATGCCAAAGAAAAGATGGTACCTAAAATCTCCAAATGGAGCAAAATACCAAAGCAGACAAGACATGATATTGAAAGATTCCAAACTAACCTCAGTTGAGTACTTTGGCAACTTTCTGGTGACAGCAAGGTCTACCAACAGCAAAATGATTGCTCAAAAATCTACACAACAAATTATAAAGAATGATTTAGGATGTTCAATTCCAGAAGTGGAAAACAAATATTATTTATTATAATTTGTATTATTGAATGCCCCATACTGCCAACCAAAATAATCTTACCATGGTTTTATATATCGGTTGTTATGTTTTGGAGTTGATAGTTGTGACCCAACATTACATCATGCTATCGGTATTGTATAGAAGAATTCAAACCCGGCCAGGCTATCTACTTATTAATAGAACCAGCCTTTGGCTCCCTACTGCTAAGATCCTAATGAGACTTTCGCCTGGGATGAACTCCAACACTAGTCGCCATATTGACAACAGATTCAAGTGATGCGGTTACACCGACAGGCCAATAGCTTCTTTATTTTAGTTACTGCTCTGTGGAAAGATCATTTCTTGATTCAGCCCATTTTGAACTTGAAATCAAAAGAAGGATGTGAAGCCAGGAATCCCCGAACAAAAGCAAGAACAGCTGCTGAAAGAGGACTTGGAAAAAAAGAGATTCCCCGCGCATTCTCTCCATCTAGGTTCTGCTTTATGAGACCTTATGAAGATCCTAAGACTGCATTACTGATTCAGCCTACCAATATGATATTCCTTGTTATGATACAGATAACTGGAAATTACATTTTTTTTTTTAAACAAAAATTTTGTATAAGCAATTTCTTTGACTATATATTTTTCACTATAAATTATTTGAGTCATTTTGTAAAATATGAAAAACTATTTCACAGTAGCAGCGCAGGCGACCAATTCAATCCCATTCTGTTAAACAATGTGTTCCAAAACCGTTTCCACTTCCGTTGTTTAAAACTCTGAATCTTACCAGCAGGGCAGTAGCAGCAGAACCTTAAGTTCATCATCAATATCCAGGAGCTCATGTTGATCAACCAGTAAAAAAAAAATACAGATAACTGTTGGTTTGAGCCTTTAAGGTGGTAGCTTAACACTAAGCATCACTTCAATTCTGCTTCAAAAGTACTGCAAACCTCTGATCAGTTTAGCCAACTCTATTATTCTTTTGTAACCACCTTTCAAACTTTGTGATGTGCATCACTCCTAAAAAATTTGACTTGTTTATCATTTGCATCACTCTCCTAAATTTGACCTAGTTTCCTACCTAATCCAAATGACTACCAAATAAGAATGACTTGGTTTCCTAACTAGTCTGATTTAAGTCAGGTTTCCCCATCGGTTTCTACTTTTCCATGTAGGAGGTTCTACTTGATCATCAGCTTAGAAGCTGTAAGAGAGTAGATAGGGGCTGGACAACAAGCTTAATTACTCCCTCTACAACAAGCTTCCAAGAGAATATAATTAACACACCTGCAAGAATCAGAAAAAGCCCAGTGAATCACTGGTCCTTCTCAAAAAGCCTTTCAGAGTAGCCCCAGAAGAAACAACATTCAAAATGATTTCTAATTGTTTCTCAAGATCTTTCCAACTCCATCATGGTTCTGAAGTATCTGCATTGACAGAGAAAGTGCAACCACTCGCTTTCATGAGTAGGAAAAGGAGTGGATAAACTTGAAGCAAGCTTAATCAAGACAGAAAACAAAATCATAGAGGTTTATAGCCAGCAGTGTCCAAAAAGCAGGGAACTGAAATGTTCAATATGGGACAGAAAACAATCACACTTCTTCCTGAGAGTGATGATGGGAGTTCAAAATGCGACCAGGATTTCTCGCAATTGGCACAATAATTAGGTAAGATAATAAGCCACTTTCCAACATGGTTTATACATTAGGTAGCCCATTTCCCATTGCTTTCCTCAATTCCACATTCAGCTTCACCTCAGTCCACTACTCAAGCCAATGGTAACCCAAGGATTTCAACTCTGGTAATAGTAGGATGATTCCACCCTACTCATCATTTTGTAGTGAATTAAATTGTTTCTGGAATCATTCAAGGAAGCGACTTCCATGTATCGTAACCTACTGTAATTACCAGTAATCTTTACAAGAACAAAATCCTTCTCCGAAATGATGGAAACAAAATGGATCTCTAAGAATTATTTGTCTCTTTCCACTTTTGAGAAAAGCTTCATTGTCAAATGACAATCCTGGAAGACTCAAATTTTTCATCACCTTCACAAGAGCTGATGATGGCAAACTAATAATTCCAAAAGCCATAGTTTTTCACTGCGCTGATTCGCCATGAAAAGCTCTCGACTTTTGCTTAGGTCCCAATCAATACAACCTATTTTTGTTATCTTCTTTAACATTTCTCCCAAGGTTTTGTAAATCAGTTGGCTCATTGGGTGAGAAATATCACCTACCACAAAAGAACGAGCCTTGTTTCCCACCTCAATCTAGCTCTGACCAGGTTCCTTCTCAACTCCTTGATCTTTCATTAGTTCTGTAATTTTCATAGCAGCTAATTCAATTCCAGCATCTGACAAAATGTTGCAAAGAAGAACATAAGATGAAGATTCTTGAGGTTCAAGCTCAAAAACTTCCTCTGCAATATGTTTCAACTGTAATAGTTTCCTTATAAACTCTGCAAGCACTCAACAGAGCTTGCCAAATCACAGGATTATCTTTAAAACCTGAGTTCAGAATGAAGCTTTCTGCATCCAGTAGCCTTCAGGCACAGCTAAGAAGGTCAACAACACAGGCACAATGCTTTACATTAGTTTTCATGCCATAATCTTTGACCATGCTTTCATAGTATTTGCCATCAAGAAAGAAAGAGAACCATTTGCTTAATGAGTTAACACATATGCGTGTATAAAGAATCTACTTGAAGAAAGTCTTCAAATATAAGAAGCAAGACCTGAGTTGCTGGTTAACAGCATTCTCAATGTTTTTATCATTCCATGTGAGATCTGAAATAAATGCTCCATAATTTTCGTCTTTTCTAACTCCAAAATACATTTACCCATTGATCAGATTTTGCTCGATTAGCCAAAAGTTAATATTAGTATGCAACAGTCTCCTTTCCTTAACTCTGATACAATGATTCTGCTTGTTCCAAAAGGAGACATGCTTGGATAACTTTTTCAACGAATTATGAGGATTTCAGGCATTATCACCACCAAAAACAAAAAGAAAGAAAGAAAGAAAGAAAGAAAGGCTCTGTTGTAATACCTCATTCCTTCAATAAACCCTCCATGGCTACAAGCAGTTAGAACTCCGAGGAATGTAATGTGATTTGGGCGAAATCCATAACTCTTCGTCAACTTAAGAAGGTTCAAGGCATCCTTTGCATGTCCATGTTGTGCATTGCTACAGATCATCACATATCAGGACACTACATCAGGATTCTTTGTCTCTTCAATTGTTATCCTAGCAGAATCTATGTTGCCAGACTTTGCATACATGGAAATCTGTGAGTTTTGAACAATAGTGATGTCCCCAATGCCAGTCTTTATTGCATATCCCTGGACCTGCTCACAAGATTTTTCTGCAGCCAAATCTGCAGAAGCGCCCACCATAGTAGGATTATGAACTCATCCAGCTTCTTACCAGATGCCAGTAGTTCATAAAATAGAGCTAATGCACTCCCAAATTCCCGTTTTTGTGCATGACCGGCAATTATGGAAGTCCACGAGACAATATCTCGCTTCAGAGTTGAATTAGAACGTTTCAACTAATCTTCAGTTGAGCCCAACAAGGAGTACAACTCAATAAGTGTGCTTCCAATGAACTCTTCAGATTGAATGTTGTTCTTGCAGATGTAGGCATCAATTTGCTTCCATATTCGAATGCTTCAATGCGGTTGCAAATTTTAACAATGCTTGAGAATGTAAAATTTAATAGTTTTATTCCTGCCTTTGCATCTGAGCGCAAAGGTTAAATGCCTCATTTGCAAATTCTTTATTGATATCCTCAATTTGAATGATCCAGCAATCATGGCATTATACATCATAACATTTAGATTAGGAATCAATCTGAAAATTTTGGATTGCATCATCCAAATACCCAGTTTTCGCATATATGTCGAGCAACAATGGCATCCAAATCCAGCCCAAGTTTGCCAATATATCCGTGAAGTGTTTTACCATATTCTGTCATACTAATATGATTCGAACCACATGATTTTAAGGCACGACCAAGTGTAAAAGTATTCAAACTTAATCCAGTTTGATGCATTTTTACTAGAAGTTTCAATATTTCCTCACATGCATCAATTATAACATACCAACCGATCAAAGAACTCCAAGAAACATCATCCAACTCATCAGAAAACTCAAACAAAAGCCTTGCCTGATCAACAAATCCACATTTGCAATACATAACAATAAACAATTAGTCAAAAACACTTGTTTCCCCAACCCACAAACAATAGCCATCCCATGAATCACTTGACCCAACACAAGATCGCTGTTTTGACCACAAGCGCATAGCACACCTGCATAACTAAACTTATCAAGCTTTAAACAGGCCATTCTAGATTCACTAAACAACCCAATAGCCTTCTCAAAAGAACCCATCTCGGCATATCCGGAAATCATAAGATTATAAGAAAACACACTTCGTTCAGACATTATATCAAACAGTTTTTGAGCAGCACCCATTTCACTACATTTGCCATGCATGTTAATAAGATTGTCAAGCAAGAAGAGACAGGGCTTGAAAACAGCTATTATCATGTGGGTATGAGTAAGTTTGCTTTGAATTAAAGATCCAGATTTGGCAGAGAATTGAACCAGCTTTGGAGAGTCCAAAGAGAAAATTGGAGACACGGGTGAGAATGTTGGGGTGACACTAAAACAGTTTGAAGTCATGATAATTTTTTTTTTTCCAAAATTTATAATTTCAGGTGACATAAAAATCAGTCAAATATAAAGTTTAAATTTTCCATAATTACATTATTATTCTTTTAAATAAACTTATTGATTCCATCAAAATATATATAAACTTCTGAAATTGAATAATGATTTTTTTTATAATTAAAAATTAAATAATGGATAATTTGTTAAAATTGCATATCATAATAAATAAATTATTTTAATTTCTCTCCATAGTATAAACTTTTAAAATTTAATAACTATTAATTTACTATTGAAGTTCTCTACTACTTGTTTATTATCCAATAAAAGAAAAACTCTCTATTACATTTGCAAATTACTAAATTATTGTATTTGTAAATTACTATAATAAAATTAGTTTAATCGGTTTGCAAATTTTTATTGTAATTTTTATCTTTCTATGCTCACCCTCTATTTTTAAGTCCATTTTTCTCTCTCTTTTCTTTGTTAATTTTATTTGAAGTTTTTGATTATATATAAATGGCAATTTTTTTTTTTTTTTTGTTTTAGCATAAAATATATGATATTAGCCATTTGAGAGTTTTAACACATGTCATTTCAAGTTTGGCGGCAATAAACAAACTAATGTGAAAAATTGTACATATAATTAATGATACCATTTGAACCAGTTAGTATTATTGAAGTCCATGCCACCATACAAACTTGAATTTTTAACTGACAATTAATTTTTATTATATTTAATATTCATTCATTTATAATTTTTATATATATTTTAAAAAACTATATAAAATTATTATATGATTTGATATTCATTAAATTTTATGTTTGAAATTTATTTTGGGAAAATTTTATTCTTATAATTTCTGCTGTTAAATATTTTAATAAAAAATAATTAATACAATTAATTTTGCTGATGTGAAATTTAATTTTTAATACCTGTCAAATTTAATTTCTAGTAACTGTCAGTTAATAATAAATTATTATAAATATTTAATAAAATTATTATTAATTGTTAGTTGTTATTATGTTGAATGATGGTTAAAAATAAATATTAATATTTATTTTTTATTTAAATATTATTTTTAAAAAATAATTTAATTTTTTTTATTTTAAAAAGCAGATTTTTTTTTTTAAATTTTAAATTAAAATTTTCATAAATAATTATTTTTTAACTATTTAAAAACTATCATTCGCTGAAATGTAATCGATAGCAATAAAAAAAATTAGAGATAAGGTATAATTTTAATTCTGCCGTTTAGCTATAGGAGCACATTAGTTTTTAATATTTTTCGAGATATAATTTTAACTCTAATGTTATTAAAATCTATAATTTTGACCATTTGACCGTTGACTTTTCTTCCTGAGTTTCATAAGGATTAAAAAAGTAACTGCTAAATTATAATTTAGTCCCTAAATTTTTATTTATTTACAAAAAAGTATTTTTTTTTAAATTAAAAATATATAAAAATAAAATAAATTAATAACTAAATAAAAATTAATTATTTTATTTATTTAAAATTTAAAAAAAAATCATTTTAATTTAAAATTACTTTTTATTAAATTGAAATAATTAATTTTTATTTAACTATATTTTTTTAAAATTAAAATAAATAAAATTAATTTTTAATTATTTAATCTATTTTCTAATTTTATATATTTGAAAATTATTTTTAT
>CANXYC011146413.1:0-10397 GCA_948193065.1 Aleurites moluccanus | reverse complement strand
AATTGGAAGAATTATTCATGGATTGGAAAAACCCCTTGCACCGAACCTAATTAGGGCAAAAATGACAAATTTGATTAGAATATGTGTAATTGAGCTTGAGATTATTGAATTGATGTGTTTAATTATTGAATTATGAAGTTGAATTGGAAAAATTAAGCTTAGATGGCATAACCCTTTGTAGACCGAAATGCTTTTGAACTAGGGTTAGGGTTTATAAGGTGAATTATGTGTATAATTTATTAAATGTGTGTAATATGTTTAATCGATAGGTGTTTGATGCAAATAGGAAGTAATTGGTACACTTGAATTGAGTTTGAGATGAGTTTAGGTCTTTATGATCTATAAAGTTCAAAATACTTTGGCATGAAACTTAGGTTTGAACGTAAGCCCAAACTTGCTTTAACATGTTTATATATATGTGAATTAATGTGTTGAATAAAGAAAATAAGGTTTAAGTACTTGTAGCCCAAGTTGAGATTTGGCCGAATGGCATATGTATACAAAAAAGGTGAATTTGTTATTTGATAGGAAACATGACCATTGATTGTGTATATGTATGTATTTGATATGTATTGTGTATATATGTGATGGTTTGAATCCTTACGGAGAGAAAATATATATAGGCGAGCCTCCCGAGGAAGGGACAAGTTGGGTAATAGCCGCGACAGTTAGAGGGTCTTCGGGCTAGCTAAGAGCTACTTGCCTTAGCTAAGTTTTGGAAGTAAGTTTTTATATACAATTATTGTATTTATATATCATATGGCATAACATATGCATTTGAATTGATTTGATACATAAAAACCCTAATTTGATTTGAGATGCCCAATTGGCCCCTAAAATGACCCTCCAAACTGACCAAAACTGACCTATACTTCCGATTGAAATAATTTAAAACCTAGAAAGTATTTTAACCCGATACCTGGCCCAATCCTTTCCCCTATCTCTAAGCTTCAAATTGATACCAAATAGTCCACCTAAATATGTTAATAATATAGAGAACCAGAAACTACCTAAAAACCCTAAAACGGACCCGTAATTTGACATGCCATTTGCGCTAGTGAAATTGGGCCCTGGCGGGCCCATTTCTTAACTTTGGCCAGAATGCCTATATGATACTTGTAACATGAAAATGAACTGTTATATGTAAAACTGAGCTATATTTGTGAACCTATACCCAATATATGAGACTTTTACATATGATATCATAACAAGGTTACTTCGACGGTGTAGCGGGATTTTCCATCGACCGTATGCACACTGGTTTCTTATTTGACCCTTACTATGGAGGGGAGTTATATTCTCTAGTCGTAAGAGCCGATCACTCTTACGTATTTACTTGTTTCGCGCTATTGCGCTATATATATACTTGTTAGCATGATTATGCATATTTGACATATTTGGCCCTATTTACCTATTATATCATATGTGATGTGACTCATACTACATGTTATCATTGTTCACCATATTTTGAACATTTCATATGCCACTCTTATAGTTCATTATTTAGCACCACATGATTCAAAACTATTTGCTCTATTTCTTTGTTATATTGCTCCTACCCTTTTCAGGTTCCGGTTCAGCTTTAATGGTATATAATTATCATGCATTTTTGTATATAACTACTTACTGAGTATTTTATACTCAGCCCCACAGTTTTAAATCTTTTCAGGTGACGGTGAGATTCGAGTTTCACAGGCTACTCTTTCTTCCCGTGGACATTTTGACATATATATGTAAATATTATAAGTTGATCTTTTATCCAAATTCTGTCTAGTAACTCCATGGTATTGTAATCCAAAGTATGAGTATTTAGGTTAATATGTATGTATTTACGTATGTGTGTATGATGATATAGTTTCCCAGTTTGGTATTAAAGCAGGTATGATATTGATGATGGTTTATGTTGTGAAATTATATGGATGAGTTGAGGATGTGGAGATGGAGTTGAGTTAAGAAATGATATTTGGAAGTGTTTAATTGATAAATGGCAAGTTGGCATGTTAAAAATACAGAGGAAACTATGCCGGATTTTCGGCACACATTGGCATAATGTAGATGTATGAGATTTGGCAGGAAGTATGATGGCTTAACATGAATGAACTTTTGTGTTATATGAACTACTAGTATGAATAAGGTTTATGAGCATAAGAAATAGACCTAGATGTAATCTAAAGGCATGGAACCTGTGTTGGATGTATAAGCTAATTTGTATTAGGGGTTTATCAAGTTACTGGTAGCCATAGGCGGATCCCATATCCTTGGACCGTCGTGGCTCCCTGGTTTAGGTTGTGACACCAAAGGGTCTTGCTCCTCATCTTCATAAATGTATTTGACCACTATAATATTATGCTACTGAAAAAGATCAAGAATCTTACTCCAACATTCCTTTTTTCTTTTTCCCCTTTTCATGTTGAGGCTCGACTTGGTTGCCAAACTGAGGTAGACCGAAGCACCTCTTCTGCAAGATTCCTTGATGATCCAACAAATTGATATCAGACAGTTTTTTTTATAGCATTTCCCATTTGCAAACATGAACTCGGTCACCTTTGTTTGAGGCTCGTAAAACACTGCATCAGTCATATGGACTTATTCTTGGAAGGGATTATGGTCGATATGAACAATCTCCACGTACCCATTCTTGAACAAGATCAATGTTTGGTGCATTGAGGAAGGAATGCACCCTTTTGAATGAATCCAATCATGGCCAATAAGGATGTTGTAGTTGCTTTTAACATCTACCACAAACATACCTTCTATTTGAACCTCTCGATTGATTTTTAGCTAGACGGGCAAAAAACCTTCAGCTAGGGTCTCCCCACTTGTGAAATCTGTCATAGCCACATCATCCTTTTTTATGTCTTCTTTGGTAAGCCTGAGCTTTTTTAGCATTCTAAGACGCAATATATTCACATCAGCTTTATTATCAACCAGAACTTGGTTTACAACAACTCCATTAACTTCAGCCTTAATGTATAATGTTCGAATATAGTTAGTTAAACTTTAGGGTGGCTCTTCGATAATTATAGATTGTCGAACCTTTATATCATCATCACTATTTGGTTTGGCTTCTAAGACATCCCTATCCAAAGTAGGAAATTGTCCAGGCTTCAGTAAAAAGTCTAAAGGCAAGTAACTTACTATATTCACCTCAACTTTTTTCCTTTCCTTTCTCAAATGACTAAGCCTGTTGCTTCTGCTTGAGGATCCAAACTTTCCTCCTTTTTATGTCCGAACCTGACTCCACATCATACAACTTAGGTTTCTTATTAGGTTGAAATATCCTTCTAGATAAAGCATCGATTCTTTTTTAATTCTCTTTCAATCATTCATCAGCTTTGGCCAAATGCCTTTCATTTATGATCCTAAGCCATTCCTTTACTTGGCTATGCTATTTTGTCTCATATGCTTTATAGCTATTGTTGCCTTTAGCAACTTGGGCCACCTCATCCTGCAAAGCTCTTTCGGCCTGTTTTTGCCTTTGCCATCTCTTTTTTCGAGTTTTGGTGAGGATTAGTTTTCTTCTCTACTTCTGGCAAGCCTCTTAAAGTCACTGTGTCGGTTTGGTTCATGAACCTCCCATCTTTTAGAGTGTTGGGGTTTAGGTCTAAAAGTTATAGGTTTCCTCGGTCGGTCAGTATCAGTGACAACACAAGCTGGTTTTAAAACTAGTTCGGGATGTCTATTATCGTGCCTCACATCATGGCCCGATTTGTTAGGGGTGATTGATCTTGATTATTCGATATCTGTCTGACTACATCTCTCCATTCCCACTTCTAGGTGGGTCTAATTTCTTTTGGTTGTGAGATTGTATACGAGATTTCATAATCTCTTACCTTGGGAACAACCTGAAATTCAGACTTACAGTTAGGGCATGTAATACAGGTGTTAGACCTTTAGTGTTTTAAAACACTCATTTTGATAGTTATAAACAAATAATTAAAGTACTAATTAAATTTGTTTGATTGTGTGCAAGAGACCTAATTCAGAATTGCTGATATCAATAAAGTCACAGCCACTGCAAGGAAGTAGCACCCGCGACTAAGAGATCCAGTAGCATTGGTCTGAGTAGAAGGCAGAAGTCGCACCCGCTACTTAAAATTGCAGCCACAACAAAGATATGTTACCCCTGCTACTTAAGTGTAGCAGCCGGGACTAAGGGATACAAAGACCTAAGGTTCTACATGTTAAAAGTCACCACCATTACAGGATAATTCATGCATGTTACTTATTAAGTCGCAACTGCTACTTATTAAGTCGTAGTTGCTACTTATGATGCCTAATGCTATCACAACCACTACCAACCTGTCATAGCTGCGACTAAGGAGCCAAGTAGATCCAAAAGCTCAAGGGTCCAAAGAAGAACTAAGTCATGCTCGCTACTGGATATAATAGCCACTACTAAGGAAGCTCAGAAGGACATAAGGCTTTTTGGTGTAATAAGGCATAAAGTCATAGCCGTTACGGTTTGGTTGCTCCCGCTACACAGCCAGATTCACAACTGCTACAAGGGAATCGTAGCTATGAAGTTCTTTAGCCCAGAGCAAGTAGCGCCCACTACTTTAGTGTAGCAATCGCTACACTTTGAATTATGATAGAAAAACTAGCTGTTGGAAAGCTGAAGTTAGCATTTAATACTCATTAAATTAAGCCAAACATATCTATTTTGAAAAAGACTATAAATGTAGGTTGGTATGAAGGTTTAATAACTAAGAACAACCTCTATTCTTATATTAATTCATACTCTTCATCATTCAAGTCTTGTGAGAAAACTTTTGAGTTTTACATTGTAAAAGAGTATTAATTATTAATCTTCAGGGTTGTTGAAAAGTAATTAATTTTTGAGAGTTGGGATAAAATTAAGGATTAATTTTTTCTCATTTTTTGTAACTCTTTGGGTTGTGTGTGAGTCTTGTATTAGAAAAACACATTTTAAAGGTTTAGTGTGAGCCAAAACACTAAGGTTTGATCTTGAACCTGTTAAAAGGATCAAAATTAGTAAAATTCTCAAGTGTGATATTGAGGAGTGGACATAGGCAAGTTTTGGCTGAACCACTATAAATATTTTGTATTCTCTCTTTCTTCCTTCTCATTGATTTTAATTTTTATTTGTTAGTTAATTTTTCAAAAATAACTAATTCACCCCGTCTTGGTTGCCAATGGACTTTCAATTGGTATCAGAGATTTGTATCCACCTTGCTAAAGATTTCAGCATCTTGGATCAAAGATCATAATCGTAAACCAAGCTATCGATATCGTTGAGGGCGGTTCCACCATGAGACCACCATACTTCAATAGCACCAAATATCCCTAATAAAAAAATAAGATGGAGATTTACATGGATAACGATGGAATTGAACTTTAGGATGTCGTAGAGGCGGGTTACACGATTCCTAATAAAACTGTTGATGATGTTGAAGACTTGAAGTCAAAAATTGAATGGACGATTATGAAAAAGAAAGCAAATGGGAGAAATTGCAAAGCAATAAACACTCTCTATTATGCTCTAAGTAAAGAGGAGTATGGTAAAATCTCCCATTGTATTTCGACGAAGCAAATTTGGGACATTCTAGAGATTACTCATGAAGGTACAAATCAAGGGTAAGAAAATTTAAATTCTTACTCATGAATATGAACTCTTCCAAATATCCCTAATGAAAAGGTATCTGAAATGTACAATCGTATAATAGTGATTGTAAATCAAATAAGAAAACTTGGGAAGAACTACTCCAAAGAAGACATTAATTGCAAAATTCTTAGAGTTCTACCTAAGAAAGATTGGGAAGCAAGAGTCACTTCTATTGAGGAAGCTAATGATTTGAGCACCCTCCCAAATAGAGTCACTTCTATCGAGGAAGTGATGAAGAGGAAGATGATGAAGATATGACTATACCAATAAAGAGAATAAGGAACCTTATTCTAAGAAATAAGAAGAATAAGAAGCCATATTAAAGACATGAGAAGCAAGAGAAGTCAGGGAGCAATCAAGTCAAATGCTTTGAATGTGACAAATTTGTTCACATTAAGGTGGACTATCCAAGGTTGAAGAACAAGAAGAGCTTCAAGAAAAAGGCTTTGGTAGTTACTTGAGATGACAAGTGATTTCGATGAAGAGAAGGAAGCTAGCAATGATGATGATGATGTAGCCAATCTTTGCTTCATGAAAATTGAAGAAAATTTATTTTCAAGTGAAGTTAGTAATTCTGGCTTTACAAATGATGATGCCATACAAATTATGGAATCATTACTTTCAAAATATCATAGGTTATAAACCAAATATGATAAGTTGAAAGAAATGTCCAAAGAGGTCTTGGATGTATATGACAACTATAAAATTGAAATTAGTGAATTAAATGCATCTAGTATTGAACTGAAAAATGCCATTGATCTTAGGACTCAAGAAAGCAATGAGCTAAAGAAAGAAAATAATTCGTTGAAAAATAAATTGAATTCACATGATGCTTGCATGTCCAAACTTTGCAAAGACAAAAAAAGGTTAGATAAGATCCTTGAGTCCCAAAGATGTCCAACTATAAAGTATGGACTTGGTTATAATGGAGGGGATGCCCCATCAACATCAAAGACCATATTTGTTAAGGCATCAAACTCTAATGCTCACATGTCATATATGTCTCCATCTAAGATTACTAGGCCTAAACATAATATGAATAAGCATGTCATGCATAATTCTTATTATAAAAGGCCTATGAGTGCATATCCTAGGCCAAGATCAAATTATGGATATTGGCCTCAATACCATAACAAACCACATTATAAGATAAAATCTCAACAAAAGTCTAGAATTCATTTGAGATATCAGTATTGTGAGAAATTTGGTCATTCAAACTTTATACGTTATATTAGAAATGTGCATTTAGGTTATATTGAAACTAACCCCCAAGGACCTAAAAATATTTGGGTACCTAAAATAAAATAATTTTTTTTTTTAATTTTTAGATATGCTTAAAATCTACAAGGAATAAAGATTTTTGGTATTTGGATAGTGGATGTTCAATGCATATGACCAGCAATGTAAGTCTTCTCTAAAACATGGAAGAGAAGAAAGGAGGGAAGGTCACCTTTGGAGATAATGACAAAGATAAAATCATAGGAATTGGGCAAATTGGAAAGATTGATAAGCCTTCTCTTAAATATGTATTGTTGGTTGATGGCTTAAAGCATAATTTGATAAGTGTGAGTCAATTATGTGACATAGGAAATAAAATTTATTTTACTTCTAAGAAATATTATGTGAAGTGTTTGAAGGATAAGAAAATTATTTGTCAGTTATAGAATTGACAATATTTATATGATTGACATTGGTAGCATGTATAATGATAATGTTGATTACATGATTTCTTTATGTGATGATGCATGATTGTGGCATAGAAGGCTTGGCCACATTGGCATGGATCACATTAATGATCTAAAAAATAATGAGCTTGTAATTGGTATTCCCAAGGTCACGTTTCATAAAGATAAGCTATATGATGCATGCGAAATGGGCAAATAAGTCAAAACTTATTTCAAAAACAAAAAACATTATGTCAACTACAAGACCTCTAGAACTTTTTCATATGGACATGTTTGGCCCTTGTAGAAAATAAAGTCTTGGTAGTAAACAATATGTATATGTCATTGTTGATAATCACTCTAGATTTACTTGGGTACTATTTCTTGCTCATAAGGATGAAAGTTTTAAAGAATTTAAATGTTTTGTAAAAAGAGTTCAAAATGAAAAAGGTTTTTGTATTGCCTCTTTAATAAGTGATCATGGTAAAGAATTTGTAAATCATGATTTCAAAAGAATTTATAAATCATGATTTCAAAACCTTTTGTCATGAAATGAGAATTTTTCATAACTTTTCTACACCAAGAACTCCCCAACAAAATGGAGTTGTAGAAAGAAAAAATAGAACACTTATTGATATGGCTAAAACTATACTGAACGAGTACTCACTTCCTAAGTACTTTTGGGCCGAAGTTGTCAATAATGCTTATTACATTTTAAATAGCCTTTTTATAAGAGCAATTTTAAACAAAACTCATTATGAGATATAGAATAAAGAAAACTAAGAATTTCATATCTAAGAGTATTTGGCTGCAAATGCTTTAAATTAAATACAAAGGATAACCTTGGGAAATTTGATTGCAAGGTGGATGAAGGTGTTTTCTTGGGCTATTTAACTTCTACCAAAGTTTATAGAGTCTTTAACAAGATAACTCTAGTATTACATTTGATGAGTCTAGTCCTTTCGATGTATATAAGTTTGATCATGATAAGAATGTTGATTTATTTGATCATATGCATGATGCATCATTTGATTTAGAGTCTCATGTTGAATCACCTAAAAAGGACCTTAATAACCTAGAAGATCCTTCCAAGGCCATAGAAACACCTCATATTGATGTTGAACTTCTAAAAGATTGGAAATTTAAAAAGGACCACCGTAAAGACCTAATAATTGGTGAACCCTCAAAAGGTGTGGCCACCAGATCCTCTTTCAAAGAAATTATGAACAACCTAACTTTTTTTTTTTTTAAAATCTAAGATTGAACCTAAGAATATCAATGAGGCCTTAGATGATGAGAGTTAGGTTGAAGCCATGCATGTCACGACCTATTTCTGGATCGCGACGGACTTAGGATGTCGGAGATGCCAATGGCAACCGACACCTGTAGAACTCAATATCACATGCATAATCTATAACCACAATTTATTATCCATTTTACTTAGTTACCATCCATTCTGTTATTCTGTAATTCTTTTTGTAATTTAATGCAATTGGATGTAACAGTCATTATATCATAATATATACTCATCATATATCATATCATATCATCACATACATATATAATTGTTCATATCCTAGCTAACCCATACATACCTCATGGAGCAATTAGATTATGAATGCCAAAAATTGTATAGAAATCAAATATATACATGAAATGACTGTAGCAGAAATCCTCAGACGACAGACGACGAGATTCTGTAATCTACTCCTCTCCTAAAATGGTTAAATAAGGAAAAGGTGAGTATATAAGATACTCAGTGAATCTATATGCATCATAAGTCAAATAGGATGGAACAATGCTATATAATGATAAAGGAACAATGGTACAATATCAATCATGTTGGTTTACAAAATTAGTATCAGGAACTGATAGGAATATTAATGGTCATATCAAAGGCATTGAATCATATGGTAAGACAGATGTAGGGCCCTGAAATACATAGACTATGTGTAATCACACAGTCGATCATTTATCAAGTAAGCATATGTCACACCCCAACTCTAGTGGTGCGATGGTCCTAGGGCAAGGGTAGGCTTAAGGCCACCATAAACCCGTAGAACTCACAAATCAAGAATCTCATCATCATTAAATCAATCACAACATCATACATTATCATACAGTGATCATGTCCATACACATAATTAAATATCAATCATATCTTTTCTATTATCATTTCATATCTTTCTCTTGTTCCTTAATGATCAAAAAAGACATCTCACATCACTGAGGAACAAGAGTACCCAAAAATGTAGCAATCATACATCAAAATATACTAGTATCCTCGAATGACTAACTACGGAGCTCTAGAGTATACTCCCATTACATATTGTATCATAATACCATTAATTAAATATACAAGATATCTCAAAAATTATTGCAATGAAGCTTCTTGGAATAAACAAGTCAAGAAGCCCGATCCTCTCTATTAGCTCCCTCGCGAGCTGTGCTATCACTTGAAATCCACAGAAGAGGAGTGAGCTTTCAACTCAGTAAGATATGAACATTACAAATTAAAAAGGTCTGAATATCGAATCATGGTCATGAACAAATAGTTATACATATAGGCATGAAAGGAATCATAAGCTTTACTTAAAGGAAACAGGGTTCTCATGATAATTTGGCTATATCAAATCAAATCATGGTTCGTTTTTAGAACATGGAATGCCCAAAAAGAATGGCATTATCAATTCTCATATGATAGAAATGATCTCATATCATAACATACGTATCGGTAGCCTTGCTACCTTAACATGCACACATGCTTGGCCAGGCATACGCCTAGAGCTCATAGCCCCCTCTAGGTGGAACACTGATAAAAATCCTATCAGCTGGGCTCCCAAAGTGCACAGACTAATGAATTTACTCTCATTGGGAAGAGCGTTCTATCCTTGTTTCATGGGGTTTCAATCTTATAGGAAGTATATTGATCGCAAGACCCTCATCATATAACATCATTCAAATCAGGTTTATAAACAAGAAACATATGAACTTGATCCAAGAAGATTGATCAAGCCATTCTCATTATACAAGTATATAAATATATACAATAGGATAAACAAATATAAGAATACTTGGTCATATTAATTTCAAAGAACAATAATCAA
>CANXYC011146277.1:0-20862 GCA_948193065.1 Aleurites moluccanus | reverse complement strand
GTTCAAACTTAAAAAAAAAAAAAAAAAAAAAAAAAAAAAAAAAAAAAAAAAAAAATATTTTAAAACCGATAAAAAAGAACCCAAAAAAAAAAAAATAATAAAATAAAATTTTTTTTATTTTTTTTTTTTTTTTGGGTTTTTTTTTATTTTGTTTTAAATTTTGTTTTTTTTTTTTTTTTTTTTTTTTTTTTTTTTTTTTTTTTTTTAAGTTTGAACCACAAAGCTTTGAAAGAAGTTGCCTAAACTACTATACTCTATTATTTGGCTCATACCTCATATCATTGACTCATATCTCTATTATTGTTATTATTTTTTTTGCAAACAAGGACAAATGTAATTTCAAATAATTGAGTTTAAATAAGAATTATGGTCCAGTATGATGTGTTTTCATAATGTCATTCATTTATCAAATATGTATCTTCTTATTAAATTTATCATCTTTATAAATCCATGTATAATCAAATATAAATCAATTTTATATATTCAGAATAGTAAGATAAATGACATCTCATAATTTTTTTTAATTGTAATGTTTATGATATATATGTAATATGTCTTTTTTTTTTAATCATCCGTATTCAACTATTGTAGATTAATTTGAATTTGAGTTGTAGAGATTTTTTTGGGATGTTAGCTCTTCCAATGTAGATTGGAGTATTTATAAAAATTTAAATTATTGTTGTTAAAATCAAATCGAATCGACTGATTGATTTAAAAAAATTAAAAATCGAATAAAAAATTGATTCAGTTAATTTTAAAAATTTTATCCCTCAAAAATCGATGAATCAGTTAAATCAGATTGATTTTTTCAATTCAAGCAAGTCAAATTTTTTTTTTTTTTGATAAAAATAATAAATATTAAATTATATTTATTTTTATTATATATATAATAAATATCAAATTATATATATATCGATTTTTTTTTTCAATTTGACTAATTTGATTTTAATCAAATCTCTTACACTCTATTTTTATTGATTTTTTAAATGATTTGATTTTAAAAACATTAATTTAAACTTAAAATTATTATTTAAATAATTATAATAATTCAGTCTAATTAAGTATTGGTTGTAATATGTCTTTCTATTTGCAAGTAGGTGTGCTTATAATCATCATCAATTTGAATGACATTGAGGTGGTGCCCTCCCAATTAATTACTTTAATTATGCCATTTGCATCCATCAATCAATCTTGCATTAAACAAAAACAAAAAAAAAATCTCTCACAGGATCATCGCAATAAGCTTCACTTTATCCTTTACTTTTTAATTATTTTCAAGCACTTTTCGCTATTGCATACAATATTAAATTAAATTAAATCATCTAATAGCTTGTTACTATAGATATGATAAGATTGGAACTTTACAACGATCAAATTATGATTTACGATTATATCTAAACATATTTATTTACAACTAAAAAAATATAAAGAAATATATTTTTTAATTATACAATAAATTTTTTTATATAATCTTAAAAAGAAATCAAGAAAAATAATTTTTCCCTAAAAATAAATTATTATTATTATTATTATATACTTAAAAATTGATAATAAAAACTAATCAAATAATTAGGAGACATGGGAACAAGTTAAATTAAATGAAAATCCCTATTATTTAAAATAAATTTAAATTTCAAATATAATATTATATGTTAATGTTTAATCATTTTAAATTATTTGTTATTTAAATAAATCCTCATATACATTAAATAATTTAATTATATATTTTTTAACATTAATTTTATTCATGATATTCGAATTTTAATATCTATTCTTAAAATAGTTTTATTTGATTAATAATTTAATTATATTTAACATAATAATAAAATTTCTTTAATTATTATATATATATACACACATTCATTTTCACCCATTCAATAGTCGTGTTTGTCTCAGAAGTGCTTTCTTCTTCTTGTACCAAACTTCCTTTCAGCTCCAAAAGACAAATAAAAAAGTTTCAATATATATGAAATTTTAATTTTTAAAATTATCTTTGATTGTATTTTGATTACATTAAAACAATTAATCTTATGGAAATCAATGAACCAGTGAGCAGATTGACTCATTGATGTTGCATGATGACTGTAAAGAACATTGATGAAAAATGGCCAAATGATGACCTCTTTGAAAAAAAAGCTTTAGTTAATATAATTCTTATAAAATTTATTGCATTTTAACATGTTAAAAATTAAAAAATAATTACTTTTCAATTTATCATAAATAATTTAGATATAAATTTAATTTTTAAAAATTCTTAAAAATTATTATTTAGTTATTAAATTGTAAAAATTATTATTGCCATATATAATTTCACCAAATATAAACTTAATTAATTATATATATACACTCTAGTCTAGATTAATTATTAACTTAAATAATTTTATTTTCTTTATTTCTTTATTAATAATTTAATTATCTTTAAAATATTTATAATATATTTTCTTTAAATAATTTTATTAAATAAAATTTTAATTTGAAATAATTAAATTTAAAATTTTTTACTATTTATATAGTTAAAAGAATAAATCATTAAAAAATTATATTAAGATTTAAATTTTAAATATATAAAATTTTAAATAAACAGTTTATATATAAAGAATAAATAATTAAAATCTTAACATAAACTAATTTTAATTATTTATTATTTTTAGACCTTAAATTTATATCTAAATTATTTATGATAAATTGAAAAGCATTTAATTTTTAATTTTTAACATATCAAAATAAAATACATTTTACAAGAATTATATTGACTATTTATTTATAATTTTTGAATTTAAAATGAATATTTTATAAATTTATAAATATTAAATATATTTATAAAAATAAATAAATAAATTATTAGAAAAATAAGTGGAGAAGAGAAGCTTTATCTTATTTTTATGATTTTAAAATTATATTTATGCTTTTGATAAAAAATGTGTTAATGTTGTTATAAATATATAGAAAAATATGGATGTCCATTCATCTATCCCACTACTCATAAATTTTTATATTTAAATTTAATTTTATTACACCATTTATGTTGTAATTTATATTGTAATTTATGTTGTAATTTATGGTGGGTTTATATATTGTAATATATGATGAAGATGAATTTTATAAATAAGAGTTCATATTACTTTGCAATATACACCAATAAAACAATAGAAAATTCCCTATTCTACATTTTTATTTTTATTTTTATTTTTTGTTATTGTTATTGTTCTTATTCTTGTTTTGTTTATTTTTCATAACATGTTATCAGCACGATTCTCTCCACGACACTTTTGATAGTTTTCTTGTTCAAAGGATTTGAAGATCTTTCCCTCGATAACGTTGAAATATTTGAGGGTTGAAATTCTTTTTCTTGGTGACATTTCAATTCAGGTATTTGAATAAGTAAATTCTATTTTTATGTATTATCTTTTTATTTTTCGATATACATCTAACATAAAATTTTCTACTCTAATTTTAATATTTATTTTTATATATATTATAATATTTTATACTTGTTAAAATATAATTTGAAATAAAAGAAAATGATTTATATTTGAGATCTTATAATAGTATAAGTAAAAAAAAAAAAAAAGGATAATTATTATAAATTTTTTAATTTAATCATGTATTGATAATAATAGTAAAATTATTATTTTGATATTGCAAAGTTATTTTTTTATTTAAAATATGTTGATTTTTTTTGTTAAAATTAACTCTTAATGTATGGATAATATTTACAAATAATGATATGTTAATATTTTTCATATATTGAATATGCTCATACGGTAGTAATATCGATAAAAAAAAATTATAAAAATATTATGAATTAATTTCATGCATTCTGATTTAATCTCATTCCCTGAAGTGAATGCAATCATACTTAACTGAATAAAATAACAAGTCGTTAATGAAAAATTCATAAAATATATTATGGTGATTTTATCTCATTTTCTGAAGTGAATGTGGTAATATATAACAATAATACTATGAAATTTAAAAGTAAACATATAATAATTATTCTTTTCATAAGAATAAAAAAATATCATCAGAATATTTACCACCACCAAAAGTGGGATAAAATTATACAGAAATAAGAATAGAAAAGGTGGACAAAATTTTTTAAAAGTAAATATTATCGATATGGTATGAAGAAAAATTGATCAAATACTTGTCGTATGATAAAATATCTTATTGATATTTATCAAACATCGCAAAAAGAGAGAAAAAATATGAAGATAAATTTTGTCTCTAATAATGATGACCTTAACTATGATAATATATATATTGTTCACATTGATGTGACAAATATGTTTTTGAAAATATTAAAAATGAGAATTGATTTATGGTGCGATAACTCGTACAATTTTAAAAATGTCAAATATTTTTCTTATTTGAAAATGGATGAGACAATTATTTCTAGTAAAACAAAAAAAAAATTAAAAGCTCCAGAAGAGCCAATATATTATTACTAAGAGAAACAACATTTATTATATATAATGCATTATTTTCTCCAAAATCTCATAGAAATGTGTTAAGTTTTAAAGATATTCGCAATAATGAATATCATATTGAGACAATAAATAAGAGGAATCAATAATGCCTCCATATTACAAGTATTATTTCGGGTAAAAAAAATATAGTGAAAAATTTTATATTATTTTTTCTAATTTGTATTATACAAAAATTAGTGAAATTGAAAAGAATTTTATAGTAAATCAGAAGTTTACATATCCAAATATTTTTATTATTTGACATGACAAGTTAGGTTATCTTGGTTTAAAAATAATAAAAAAAATTGAAAATTCACATGGGAATCCATTGAAGAATTAGAAGATTCTTCAAATCAATTAATTGGTTTTTGGTCAAAAGCCAGATATTTCTCATCTAAGAATTTTTGAATGTGCAGTATATATTTTAAATACTCAACCACAACGCACTAAGATGAGTTCTCAAAAGAGGTTAAAAATATAAGTTGGATATAAATCTCTATTAATAATTAAATATTTTAAGTCATTAATGGTGATGTATTTGCTGCTAAATTTGCATATTATCATTTGATAAAATAATATTCTCGGCATTAGGGGGAGATAGTAAAAGTTGAGAAATACAATAATATGAAATACTTCATCATTATCTAAATCCTATAACAAAACAATATGAACAAGAAGTTCATAAAATAATTTATTTGTAAAAATTAACAAATCAATTATCGGATGTATTTACTAATCTAAAATGAGTAACAAAATCTCATATAGCAGCTGTTAATATTTTAATTTGTATTATCATCCCAGAAGGATAATATATTAATATTAATAAATCTCAAGCACGCTTGAAGCGTGAAACGCTATTAGTTATAAGGATAAAAATCCTTGAAAGAGAAAAAGAGAAAATAATAAAAATAATTTTATTGAAAATGCAAATACTAATATAGATACACTTTCTAAAAAAGTACAAGTACCTGAAATTAGTAAAAATGAAGAGATATTGATAAAATATATTAGTTATGAAAAAAAAATAAAACCGAAATGAAATAGTTGTTGGCTACTATTTTGCATATAGTGTAAAATATTTTTATGAATGAAAATGATGATACTGAACCACAATCTATTCAATAAATAGAATTGATTGGCCAAAATGGAAAGATGCAATACAAACAGAATTTAATTCTCTTGAAAAACGTAAGATTTTCGAAAATACTAGAAAATGTGAAATTATTAGATACAAATATATTTTTGAACGCAAAAGAAATGAGAAAAATAAAATTGTAAAATACAAAGCAAAACTTGTTGCGTAAGGGTTTCCACAAAAATCCGAAATCAATTATGACGAGATATGCTATTCTGTATTGGATGCAATAATATTTTAATATTTTTTTTAATATAACAATGTATGAAATACTTGATATGCACCTAATGGATATAGTCACAACTTACTTATTTGACTCAATTGATAATGATATGAAAATCTCTGAAAGATTTAAAATGCTAAAAAAATATAATTTAAGTTCTCAAGAAATTTATTCAATTAAATTACAAAGATCTTTGTATGAATTAAAACAATTTGGGCTCATATGGTAAAATCGTTTTAGTGAATACTTGTTCAAAGTATAATATAAAAGCAATACTATAAAGAAATTTATTTATGAATTTATCATAATTATTGTATATATTGATGATTTAAATATTATTGAAATTCCTGAAAAACTTTCAAAAGTAACATATTGTTTGAAAAAAGCATTTGAGATGAATTATTTTGAAAAATAAAATTATGTCTCGATTACAAATTGAATATTTGGCAAAATAAATTTTTATTTATCAGTTAACTTATACATAAAAAGTTCATTTATAATTTTATATACAAAACATATTTATTGAATAGTTTAATGGTTATTCGGTCTCTTAATGTAAATGAAGACTATTTTCAGTTAGAGAAAATAATGAAGAAATTTTTAGTCCTGAAGTATCATATCTTATACAATAGGCGCACTAATATATTACAAAAGAATAATAAAATTGGTGTTCAATAAATTCGTTCAAGTGACAATCTAACAGATTTGTTCACTAAGAAATTGGATAACAATATTGAAATGTGACGCCTTAAAGAATTTTAGTGACATTGCAAATAGGGAGAGATTAATACTATACTCTTTTTCCTTTAACCAAAGGTTTTATCTCATTGGATTTTCCTGATAAGGTTTTTAATGATGCGGTGTATTATTTGCAATGCGAGAATATTGTACTCTTTTTCCTTCACTAGTTTTTCCCACTGGGTTTTTACTAGTAAGGTTTTAATGAGACATATTCTTTATAAATATGGACATCCAAGGGGGAGTGTTATAAATTTATAGATAAATGTGGATATCCATTCATTTATCCCATTACTCATAAGTTTTTATATTTAAGTTTAATTTTATTGCACCATTTATATTGTAATTTGTGGTGGGTTTATATATTGTAACATATGACGAAGACGAATTTTATAAATAGGAGTTCATATTACTTTGTAATACACACTAATAAGACAATAGAAAACTCCATCTTCTACATTCTTATTTCTTATTTTTATTATTGTTATTGTTCTTATTTTTATTTTATTTATTTTTATAACAAATGTGATGTTTTCATTATAATTCATATTACATATTTTTCAATTAAATAATTACTAGTAGTTCAATATTAAATAACTGCATCTTTAATATATTTTCATAAATAGATGAAATTTAGCTCAAATTACAAAGGTGGATTTAATCCCTTAATATCGTGGGTGATAAGTCATTTTTCAATATACATTGCATGTTTTTTTTTTTTTAAGTTTGTGGGGGTCATTGTCATCCCACTATATAGATCTACTAATATCAACTACTAAATAATTGAAGTATTTGTATTCTCAATATATAAGATGTTAAAGTTTACGAATCCGCATATAAATGAGATTATAAGCGGAGAAATATTGAAATTTACTTATTTAAAATTAATTAATTTTTATTAAATTTAATATTCATTCACTTATAAATTTTTTATAAATTTTTTTATTATTTAATATTTTTTTAATTCTTAATACCTGTTAAGCTCTTAACTAACATGTGACATAACTGACTGAGAACTAATACCTGAGATAATAGATGGCCGATTAAATTTTAAATTCACATATTTGTTAGGTCTTACTGACACATGGTTACTGAGAGTGATGATCGAGATAATAGATGGTCAATTAGATTTTAAATTCACACGTGTCAAGCTTTACTAACACATGACTATTAGATTGACAGAAGAATACATAATGAAAGAGTGTAGAGTTGGCTCTGATACCATGTTAAAGTCTATGGATCCACACATAAGTGGACGAATAAGGGGGCAAGTGTTGAAACCCACTTGTACAAAACCAATTGATTTGTGGTATGTGTAACACTCACTCACTTTTAAGTCATTTATATATTTTATCATTATTTGATATGAGATACCTTTCCTAACATACCCCCTCAAGCGTAATTGGCTTGGCCTATAGCCCAACATCAATAAATTGGTTAACACTTGTACATAAATGGATCGACTGACATTTTTTTCGGTTCGGATTGACATCATTATTAATCCAATAATGAAGCTCGAATATGGGTCCCAGAATTTAGCCTGTTTGGATATGAAACTATAATACCATATTAAAATTCATGAGTCTGTATATAAATGAGCTTATAAGTGGATAAGAGTTGGAACTCATTAGCATAAAATTAATTGACTTATTCTAAATCCAATACCTACTCACTAATAAGTTCTTTATATATTTATCATTATTCGATTGAGATATTTTTCTTAACATGAGAATCCAAAAGGAAATTTATAGAGCTTATTTTAGTAATTGAATTTTTTTAAAGTATTTGACGCTTTAAAAAATTTAATTAAAAAATAAATTTAAATACTTTCAATTGAAAAAATTTTAAGTACCATTTACTGATTAAAAAATGAGTTTTGTAATTAAGTTTTTGAGAATAAATAATTTTTTTTTCTTCATAAAACTCATTTTTAGTAGGGTTAATTACTCTAAAATTCCTGTATTTTGACCAATTATATAAAAAGTCTCTGTATTTTGGTTTCGTTAGACTATAAGGTCATTCCGTCCATTTTTATTCCCTTTTCCGTCAGTCAATGATCCAAAAGTCAACTTTTAATTAAAATACCTAAAATACTCAAGTTAAAATATTTCATCTTCTTCTTCTTCATTTCACCTAAATTCACCCAACCATCTTCTTTTTCTAACCAAATCCACCCTAATTTAAGAAAGAAAAATATATAAAAATATAGAACAAAAAAGCTCATATTTGAAGCTGCTCATCACTAACAACCCATATGTTCATCACTAATAACTCAAACTCATTTTTCCTCCATTTGTTAATACCTGAGCTTTTTCTCCATACTTTAAAATAATCCGAAAAAGTAGCAAATAATAAAATTGAAAGAAACAAACAAAGAAAGATCTAGAGTAATGGAGATGATTTGTGGTGGTGATAATTTTCAGGTGGTGACGATTTGCGATGACGGAGCACAAATCAGTGATGGCTGACGATGGCAGTGGAGATGGAGTCCAAGCCATGAGTTAAGGGCGAGGTTTAAATAAGAAAAGGCTTATGGTAGATACCTAGGGACCCAAAGATGAGAAAGGGCGTAGTAAGCCACAAAATGCTTCAGGAAGTTAAAAATAAGCGTAGATCCAGAGATTCCTGAATAGGTCAACCTTTCAAACTGGTGTTGAATCCATGGGTAGGCAAGAGATAACCTGGCGAACTAAAACATCTTAGTAACTAGAGGAAAAGAAAGCAAAAATGATTCCTATAGGTACAGAGGACGAATCTGGTCTTAGAGAGATAAAGATCTGGCAGTGATGGTGGTGTTGTTGGTGATGATTTGTTCACACTCATCTTTATCTCTGTGTCTCAAGTGTAGTTTATTTCTTACCCTTTAAACTCTCTGTCCACTCTGCAATGAAGACGAAGTTATTGAATGGTTCCTCTCATGTATCCAACTTTTCAAAGATTAAGTTGCTTCTTCGTTCCTAAAACTAGGCAATATTCTATGGGTTTTTATTTTGGTTTTGATTTAGGTTTTGTGACAATCAAATTTTATGGATGAATGGATTTTTAATTTGGTTTTGATTTGGGTTTTAAAAATTACTTTCTTGTTCTTATTTATGAGTTTAATTGATTTTTGTTTGGCTGTATGGTGGTGGTGGCAGTGTGATGGTGATGAAGATGAAATTTTTTATGTTGTTGAGAATAATGATATTTAAATGAAAATTAAATTAAAAATATGGGGTATTATGAATTTTTTACATAAATTTAACAGATTTTTTAATAGAAGGGTTTCGAATTTTAACGGAATCAAAATACAAAAACTTTTTAATATAATTTATCAAAATATAAAAATTTCAGTTAGTATAATGATATCCAAATATTAGTAATGGATAAATAGTTAGAACTCTGAATATTTTTATATTTTTAAAGGGTATGAAAACATTAACTATGAAACGTGGGTGTGTCTATTTATTCAATATAATGAAATTAAATTTTATGATTAATTTTTAAATTCATTTATTAAAGGAAATAAAAAGGTAGGTTTGAATATGATTCTAGTTGAATCATTAAAGGGAATATTATACAAATATATTATTTTTTTATTTTTTTTCAATTTACAGTTGCTCTTTTTTATCTTCATTTTTACTGTTTTATATATATATTTTTGGTATATTTGTAATATATTTTTAGTATATATTTAATATATGTCATATTTTTAAAAATTTTTTTTAAATATATAATATTTTAAAAAAATATTTTAAAAAATTTTTCAACAATAAAAATAAAATATTTTTATTTTTTCGATATTTTTAAAAAAATCCCATCATTAAATTGCCAATGGCCCCGTCTCCCAGTCTCAATACAATGGAAGGCCCGAGGCCCGAGACCAACTATGGAATCCAAAAATTTTGTAACGTTTCAATGAACAGTTATTAATGTCAAGTATGAACCAGGTCACGAAAATCCATCTCCATCTTCAACTTCTGTTCTTTCCACTCTTTCCATCTATCCTCTTCGTTAACACAATCTCAATCTCTTCTTCTTCCATGTCATGGCTTCGACCACCGTCGACTCTTCTACCTCCGCTTGGCTCCTCGCAACAATTCGCAATTCTCTCCTTCTTCTCTTTTGATTAGACCTCCTGTTCCTCACCAAACCACCACCGCCGAACAAGTTCTGGATGAGGAGAAGTCTCAAATCATATTACTGCTTAAGTCTCTGTGTTGTGTCAGTTTTAACAATAATGATAATGATATTAACCTAGTTTCCTTTCCCATTCATTACAACAATTCTCTGAAATTCTTGGATTTTCCTCCAACGATAAATGAGCCATTACAAATATTCGGATTGGTGTTGCTGATTATAGCGGGGAAACAGAGATTAAGCAAGCAACAATTCCGACTGTCATTGCTGATTCCATTAACAAAAAGAGGAAGAGGGGCAGGCCGCAAAAAAAATGAGAGTGAGAGTAATTCTTATAGTAACAATAATAATCTCAATCACTTCGTAAGCACAGTGAATGTAGCAAAGATGCTGATGTAGTTGCAGGATATGTAACTAATATTGAGCTGAAAAGAAGTTCCATCTATCGTTTCCTAGTTCCATATGTCAATAAGCTAATATTTTCTTAAAAGATGATGGTGTCCTGAATGGCACATCAAAGAATCTTATGCAGAAATCTGAAAGCAGTTTACATGAATTTTCTTGTGATGGGCAAGCACAAGGTTATGAGGATAGCATGAATTAGGTCTCATGTGTTATAATGGATCAGCACAAACATAAGAAATCTAAAAGCTCATGCAATGGTGAGCTTCATATAGCTTTTGACCATGGTCAGGCTGAACTGGATGTTGATGTTGTGAAAAGCACCACACAAGAAAGTTGTTCTAAGGATCGTGCGCTTCTTACTTCGGGGAATCAACAGAAATTGGCTATGGAACATAACGTAACTGGTCTTTACAGCAGCACTTTGAATGAGCAGAAAAGATCTTCTGCAGATAGCTTACTTTGTCTCTCCAATAGTGAGCAAGTCTGGAGTGTTGAAAATAATTCGAACAGGGTTTAAGAGGAACCCTCATTGGAGGACTTAAATCCTAGAAAAAATGAATCAGTGCTTGGTTTCAGCCACTATGTCCAATCTAGTGGAAATGCCATATCTGGGTTTTTATGGAGAACTGACGAAGAAAATGACCCACATAGTAGTTTTACTGATACTTCATCTCAACTGGTGCATTCATCAGGCTGTTTTCCCAAATATGACGTAATGTCATATAAGGTATGAGGCATGACCAATTTGAGGTTACTATGAAATCATTACTGTAATGGGTGGCCACTAACTAATTTCGTCTATGACAGGTCTTTCGGTGTCATTTCAGTTTAAATTTAATCACAAGTGTTTGAAATTGCATTCTTCACTTCGCGGCATATGGTGAATAATTTCCTCTTGATACCGGGTTGTTTTTTACCATCATATGGGCTGTTTGATATGATTTATTTGTTTGCATGTTTCAGAATCTTAACGAAATAAGGCTTTAGTTACATATTCTATGGCAAAATTTCTAGCCTGGGCTTTTGCATATTGTGTTTGCATTGTATATTTGTCAAGGCTAGTTGAGTTCTTATCTGTAGTTATTTACTTGGAAGGATATACAGTTTTCAATGGAAATGGATGAATGGTTGACAATGTTATACTTCGATTCAGAATTTATGTATAACTAGTCTTTGTGTATAAGTTGAATGGATGAATGGTTGACAACGTCATATTTAGATTCAGAATTTATGTAGAACCGATCTTTGTGTATAAGCTTGACTGAGATTATGATTTATAATCTCTTTATTTGAAGGACAGGGTGAAAGCAAACTCTTTGCTGATAAGTTTAATGGCATATCAGGTTACTAAAGGTTCATTAAACCTAACTCCATTAAAGCCATCATTTGATAGTCGTGGTGGCTAAACTCTTACCATAACAATAATCTAAATCAATTTATACTTAAAAATTTACATTGTCAATTTTATCAATTCATATCAGTCAAAATATTGTAATCTTTTATAAATCCTTCAATTCCATATTATATACCCTTTTGAGTGATAGATAGGCAGAAAGCTAAACATATAGCTTTGTTTTTGTTTTGCTTTTGGTTACCAGTGGGAAAAACTGTATATGCAGGAGCAGATCCTAAAATACAAGAAGAACCACCTTCAAAATCACCATCTCCATCTTATCCTTGCGGTGATCAATATTAAAACCCCTCCCTTCAAAACTCATTATAATAGCATCCACCCGAAAATCACCATCATCATGCAGGATAAGATGATGAAGAAATTAGCGAGAAAGATGAGTCACCAAGGAATCCAATTTGGAGAAGATGAAAAAAAAAAAAAAAACATAAACCAAGCGTTTTCTAATATCAGAATAATCGTAGTTGAGGAGGTCGAAGGGATTTACTACAGGGCGAGTGCTCAAGTCAGGAGATTCTGCTTCCTTTTTTTTTTTCTCCTCCTTCATAATGCAGCTATAGCTCCTGTTCTTTCAAGACTTTCTTCAGTAACCTAGCGGACATTATTTTCGACGATAAAATATCAACTACTTTCGGGTGCAGAAAGAAGAGTGGATATGTTGTGGTTGTAGTTGGTAGATTCTGGCCTTTAAACTGGAAAAGAAACTAAAACAATGAGTAATTATTGTCCCGATGGAATATGTTAATGGCAGCGATGAAGGCTCAACTCTGAATATGTTGTTTCTTGAATATTGCTGCTGCCTGTAATTTGTAAAGCTCTACCGACACCCTTTTTCACAAGGAAAGTATGTTTGGGCCTAATTAGAGAATCAAACAACGAGTCAAAACTGTCAAAAGATGCAACTTTCTTAAATTACTAATGACTGCATATGAGGGCTTAAAAATTGGGCTGATTAATTTTACCAATTGAAAAATGTAACTGAGCCTTGTCCGAGGAGAAGTTATATTTTTGGCTCTACTAAAATAGTAAAATCAACAAATAAAGCATGTAAAAAAAAGGAGATCAACTCTAAAACACGTGATTTTAATTTAATTATATTATTACCATTTAAAATTGCTTTGCGCGGCTCCTCTCCTTTGGGACCTCGTAAAGACTAAAGAGAACTTTAGATAGGTCCAAGTTGACTAAACGAGTTAAGGGACTGACTGGGTTGTTGTTGTCGCTTGCCTACCCATTGCGCTACCCGTATTGGCTCCTTTGTTATCTTCACCTTCCTCTCCCTCCTCCTCATCCTCTCCTTTCAAAACCAGGCATATATATATATATATATATATATATTTCATTTTAATTAATTAGACATTAAACATTAAACATCAATATAAAACACTCTCTCAGGATATGATATAAGTCGATTGTTTTAAGAATCATCATCAGATCATATTTTAACGTCTTCGATTCTTTTCGTTTCCAAAAATATGATATCTTCTTGGCTCCCCTGACTTCAAAATGCGCCGGTTTCGCTCATCTACCTCCCTCCTCCTATTCTTTTCTCCAATACCCTAATATTTTGTGGGTTTTTTTAGGTGGGTTATTGTTTGATTTTATTTATTTTTTTGGGTTTTTCGATGATGGGAGCTAGGGTTTGGCAAGGGCGGATCGGTATTCTATGCTTGCTTGTGATGACTTGGGGGAGGCTAATTTCCACCGCTGCTGCCGACCCTAGTAAGGTTTCGACGTGTCCTATAGAGTCTGTTACAGATTGGATCTTTGGATTTGTAGATCGAAGCTGCATCCAGTATGGCAGTGCTCAATCTCCTTGTTTCGTTGGGGTTACGGAGGTATGGGCTAATTTATTTACTGGTATCATAAATTTCTTGCCTTGAAATTAATTGCTTTTTGTTTTTGGGATTACTGATTCATGCTAATCCTTAATAAATTTTTTTTTAACATATGAGAAAGTTGGAACTTGATATCGTTGCGTCTTATTTATACATGGATCAGATTCTTGACTGGGGTTTTTTTACTTCATTTCCGTTTCGTTGATAGTGACTCGCGTTTTTTTTTTTTAGGTTGTGTACATGCACTATCGCTGAACCTATAAATTTACTGGGCATAGTTCAGTTAGCTATCAATTTCTTGCTCTGGTTACTTTTTAACCAAATGATAACAAAATTGCTCTTCACAGGCCAAAGAAAGTTTCTGGAAGCAATCAACTTTTTTTTTTTTTCTACATTTGTTGCCCCCAATTATTTTTATTTTTATTTTGGCTTGACTACTTTTGCTACTTATAATATAATCAGCAATGTAACTTGGGTGGAGATGGGTGTGGGGGGAGGATTTCTTCTGGTGATACATAAATTAAAAATGGTGGTTATTCAGTAGTTTTAGGAATATACTATATGGCAGAGATGCTTTATTTATTTATTTATTTAATACCTGGCATTGACTTGTAAGGTTGCTTTGATGAGTCATTTGATTGTGCAAGGTTGCTTTGATTTCTTCAGTGTGTTTGGTTGTATAATTTTAATGAAATTTATAATTGTTCGTTTGAAGGGTGATGAGGTTTCATTACAAAATGCACTGAATATGGTTCACAGGAATGGTCACAAATATGTAGCTTTGCTCTTCTATGCATCATGGTGCCCCTTCTCTAAGAATTTTATACCAAACTTCTCCCAACTTTCCTCTTTCTATCCTTTTATCCTTCATCTTGCAATTGAAGAATCATCCGTTAGGCCAAGGTTTGCAAATGCAAGACCATCTTCATGAATATTTTTTCCCCTTTTACAATGTGAATTCATTTTGTTGATTATTGAATATAAAATTGACTGATTTCTGCAGCATACTCTCAAAGTATGGAGTTCATGGATTTCCATCTCTATTCCTTTTGAATTCTACTATGCGTGAGCAGTATCATGGGTCCCGGACTTTGGGTTCTCTAGTTGCTTTTTATACTGATGTTACTGGTAAAGCTTTTCTTCTTGTCTTCTTTATTTCAAGTTTTAGTGTCTGCATAATCTTTCCATTTCTGTCCATATGAATAAGTAGGGATGACTTTGTACAAAAACAGTTCAAAGCAGATAGTTTCCTCCAGATAGTTAAATAGTTATTAATGTTTCTCATTTGGGATCTAATAAGCATAGTGCTTGCCTTCATGGTTGTAGGCATGAAGACTGCATCGCCATATAGAGGATCCCTATACAACACTGACCTGTCAAATCATGAAAAGCACGACAATGATGAGCAGGAAAGTTGCCCATTCTCATGGGCAAGATCTCCTGAGAATTTGTTTAGACAGGAGACATATTTGGCTCTGGCAACTGCATTTGTGCTTGTGAGAGTGGTTTATTTATTTTTCCCTACTCTGCTTGTATTTGCTAAATTTGCTTGGAGAAGGCACGTTCGGAACTTGAGATTGGGGAGCTTGTTGGAGCATCCTCGGGCCTACCTGAATCAAATAATACAGGTGTTTAATTCTCTGAAGGAGCCTTGCAGGAAAAGTAATTTACATGAAGGAGCGTTGAATGCCAGGGCATGGGCTTCTAAGTCCCTTGCTACACTGGTCAATAGGGGATGCAAGCACCAGCAGGGGGCACCAATAAGTGAATGCCGATGAACTCTCTAACATGGGAATAGATATTTGATATTCCTACAGAAGGTTTGGCTGCATATTCTATTGTGCAAGGAAGGAGTTCTATTTTCAGAATGTCTTGGCATCCTTTAGTTTAATTTGAGGTCCAATGATTGTGACAATGTGAATTATATTGACATTGTAGTTCCCATTTCTCATTTGTCCATATTTAGCGTACAATTTATTTTGCCATTTAAGAATCAATAATTGAAACCATTTTGTCTATAATTTCACCTGCCCAAGCCGATTTGTTCTTTCCATTCAAGTCCAATGTTTCTTGATCTACCTGTTAAGAGGAGTTGGATCCAATGTTTCACATATTGATATTACTTTGAATGGGCTGTTAAGACCTGGAATCCTGAGGTTGTGTTTGAGAACTAAGAAATGGGAAGTAGGGGATAAAAATTAAAGAAAAGAGCAAGAAAGAGAGTATTAGAAGGTAGGAAAAAAAAAGTAGCCTAGAAAATTTGGAAAGGATTCTGTCATCATAGATGCTCATTGCTCATTTATATCTCATACCAATTATAAAACTACAATGCTATAAAATGGTGTGATTTACCGAAAATGTCTAGTATTCATTTTATTGTCTATAAAAGAGAAGTACAATTTATACATTCTAGTTACACTTCATTCACTGTATTAATTGAAATTTTATATCAGCTTCATGATTTTTTTTTGGGTCAAAACTAAAACTAAATATAAAATTATGTAATAAATCTTGTACAAGCACTAACTCCAGCCAGTCAAGAGGCTTATCGAACTAAGAACACATGAACAGATGATAATCCAAATTTGGCTAACAAATGAGCAGCCAGGTTAAGTTTGTGGAACAAAAGGATCCACTTCAATCCCCAACTCCTGCAAACATTGTCTAAGATCATAGGAACATCATGATCGCTTTCATAGACATTTCCATTAACTAACTGCACAATATGTTTGCACTGGGATTCAATTTGAGCTTAGTCCAGTGTACGTGAACAAAAAAGAGTACTCCCCTGAGAGCAATAGCTTCCATGACCAAGGATGAACCGACCTGCTTAGCTCTACTTGCTGCTGCCAAAGAATTGCTTCAATTTAAACTTTAAAATAAAAATTCAGAGAGCTTTTAACGTCTAAGCCTAAAGAAAGTTTATACAAATTCTTGCAGAAATTAGCCGGCAGAATACAGCGGTTAGGTAATGTAAGTCCCATGTTGCAACCTCCAGTACAGGCAGGTTGTGCAACAGAAAATAACCAAAAAAGTATGCACCCGTAGATTTCTTTCTCCTGTCTTCTTAGCATAAATTCCCAGCTTCCTAATCAAGAAGCAAACTTTAGATCCTTTTCTGCAAAATGAATAAACAGCTGATATGCAAGAGACCGTCCCTCATAGCAGGCAAATCATTTGATAAGAAGATGAAACTGTTATTTCCTCCAATTAGCTGCTACAGAGTTGTCTCTGGGACATTAGTCAATTTCCACAGTGGCAACCTCCTTTCTCACAATCTGCCAACACCAATTTCAATTTTTTGAACGTTAGGCATGCCATACTTCATACAGCACTATCTCAACACCATAAATTAGGAACAAAATTGTATGGTTGTTGAATGGTTTTTCCGTTGACTAACATAGATTTTCCAAAGCATAAAAACTGTCCAACTCTTGGATTCTATTAGTCACTGTATTTGCACATCCTTCACTAATCACCAGGAACTATGTTGATAAAGAAAAAGACTACAATGTGGGACCATAAAATATGAAAGCAACATTAAGCTGGCAAGCTCATATTTAAATAATACCTGCGCTATGTATTCTTTAATTCTCTCATTAACTGGGCCATCTAACGCTCTCTCAGCAAGCTCATAAATCAAAGTATTACCTTCAGGGCCATTAACTTTGTCTTTCTGCAAATATCTTCATAAAAGTGCAAGATTATTAATACAAAACATCTGCTTAAAGCAAGTAACTATTTAAATTAAATTAGCACATGATAAACAATGCATCCCATCTCATAAGTCTAACCTTTGCTGGATGAGAGTCTCCAGTGCCTGTTTGATGTTTCCAAGGACAGGATGGCTTTCATCAGTTTCATGTAATCCCATCCGCCTCAAATGATGCCAAAGATGTTCTGCACAATAGGAGTGGACTGAATTACGTTAGAAGAGGACAGTAACATATAAAGGTTATGGCGTAACAAAAAACTTGGTCTATCACTGTCTAATGTCTACATATTGCAAATTATACAAACCACCAATCATAAACATACCCTCTGGAATTTTTCCTCCAGCAAGATGCACAATACTAATTACTACAAATGTAAAACCAGTCAGATGTGCGGTGTTTTCATCATCAACATATTTGCTATACACATCAGCAGGTAGTTGGCTGATGAGAACATAGGATTTAGCATCAACTACACCTGAAAATGATGTGTTATAAAGAAATATAATTAGAGACAAAACCTTGGCCAATAAAAAGATAGAAACAGAACATTGTCTTAGTAGAAGGTACCGAACCAGTGCATATTGGAGGGAAATTACATGTCCCTAAAATACTTTATCCAACATACTTTCTCACAGCATTATACAAAGGAAAACAACAGATGAGTAACTTATCCTAATGCTTAATGGCCCATTAAAATCAACTCAAAAATCTAATCTGAAAATATGTTAATAAACAAAATTATAAGCCAAATTGATCTCAGACACATCATAAGCGTTGTTAAACATGCTAGCTAACAGTAAGTTCATCACAAAATTCAAAGAAAAGCAAATAAATGTGTTTACTTTGTTGTTGATTGGTGGAGGAAGGGCGAGATCGTTGAAGCTCCCTCAACTCAAAGCCAAAGATGGTGGAGAGCTTGGCAATTGCTTCATTAATCACAAGAGAAGGAAGCAAACGCTGGCGGTAATTTTTAGTGACAATCTGAGTAAGCTCATCTCTCTTGATGGGGCACCCATGGTTCTGGTGCGTTTTAAAAAGCACGTAGCGTATCACCTCCGCTACAAGCTTGTCTTTTTCCTCTTCCGAAATGTTCAATTGAGAGAAATCTTGACTGGAATTGGCCATCCTGCATTCAAATTCAATTCAATTGTGAGACTTAATACTAAATAGAGATTCTGTGCCTGACAGCACAGAGCTTTAGTCAAATTGGGTATCTGAAACTGAAACCCTAATTTTCTGTTTTGTTTAAGCTAAAATTATATTGGATAAATTATTATTTAATCTTAAAATATTTTATAAAATTAATAAAATGATATCAATATTTTAAAAAGTAGTTATTTAATTTATATATTTTAATTTTATTAAATAAAACAGTTATTCTGTCTAACTTAACTATTAAATACCTATAAAAAATTAAAATATTTTTATTTTTCATTAAATTTTCATTTTTCTGCTATTCCACTAATTCTCACTTTTCATTATTATTAAACTTTTCATTCTCTACTTAATTTCATTAATTACAATACCGATCCATAAATTTTCATTCTTTCAATTTTAACAAACCAAACGTTACTCAATTAATTAATTAACTAATTATTTAATAAAAAAAGAAACATTACGGAGTAAAGAAAAAATAAGAAAATAATAAAATAAAAACTTGCTACAGAAAAAAAAAAAGAAAATAAAGAAAAATAAAAAATAAATTGAAGAAAAATAGAAATAAATTGAAGGAAAAAAAATATAAAGATTGAAAATGAAAAAAAAAATTTGACGAGGGACCAATTATTTCTAGGAAATCAAAATATAATAATTAAAAGGGGTAATTACTTTAAAATCTCTATATTTTACCATATTATACTAAAAAGTTTATATATTTTCAAAATTATACTATAAAATCTTTATATTTTGGTTTCATTAAAATATGAGGTTCTTCTGTTAAATCCACCATATTTTGTTGTTTATGATTTGTGCAAAAACGTCACTACCCTTACTTATATACAAAATTTGAAGAGTGAAAAATCATTTGAAAGAATTGTCCCCTCGTTTTCTTCGCTCTCAACTTCTTCCCGTTTTTCCAATATCGAATTAAAACTTTTCAAATTTAAATTCTTCAAGAACATAAATTTCTTTGATAAAAATCATCAAAGGAACCACCATTTTTGAAAAAGACGATAAGTTACCCATTATTTTATGTCTACCCATTACTTTACATGTTATCGAATAGTGGATGGGTTTGCATGAGATTGCAGAAAAGGGGTAAAATTTTTTTTTCTTAGTTGTGGAGTTTATGGGCTATATTTATGTTTTGACTTTATCTTAGTTGTGGAGTTTGGGGGTTAGGGATTTGGTAGATTTTGGGGTTAGGGTTAGGATATAAAGGCTTAAATTTACTAGGTATAAAATAATGAATGTTAGTTGTTGGAGATTGTAAAATAATGTTTCAGGGTTGTTTTTGCAAATAAGTGTATGTTATTGACTGCATTTGTTTATTATTTATTATTTGTTTATTGTTTGTGGGTGTGACAGTGTGAAAGTTTGCAAATTCCTCTGTCATTGCTCATATTTATTTCATTTGTTCTTAATTTTCAAATGACATGCAAAATCATACATTTTGCATCTTCACTTTGACGATTATGAAACATACATTGACAATGTGGAGCCAAATACTGTAACACCCATCATTTCTCCTAAACATTCTTTGTGTATATTTTGAGTATAAATTTATTTTTATTGGCTTAATCAATTAATTTTGAAATAAGTATAAATATTTACTTATTAATTACTTATGATAATGATAGAAAATGAGTA